>BDUI01011385.1:28765-42657 GCA_002335545.1 Apodemus speciosus
AAATAAGGAGTTAGAGAGATGCCATAATGGTTATGAGCAATGACTCCTCTCCCAGGGGACCCTTGTTCAATTCCCAGTACCCACATGGAAGCACACAGCTATATGTAATTCCATTTCCATGGGATCTGATGACCTCTTCTGGTTTCCATGGCTACCACATCCATGTAGTACACACAGGCAAAACACCTATAAGCATAACAATACAAGTAATTAAGGGAACAAAACACAAAATGAAGAGGATGTGTAGTTGGGAGGATGTACAAATGTCAAAGACAGACTTAGCAGGATTTGGGACCAGGAGCTGCTGTGTGCAAATAATAAAAATAAATTGTGTGATATTCTCAAAGATTGATAAAATATTATATTTAAAATCAGATAAACAAGTATAAAGCTGACCACCTTACCAAAGGACTTACATTTACAAGGGTGTTCATGCCCCGTGAACTTAGAAGATAAATAGCTTAACTCTATTTAAGCCCCTTGGAGGAAAATGAAAGGAAATGTGCCCACACGCCAGCTTTATTTGCTTTTACAGAACTGTGATGTTGGAAGAATCTCAAAGGAGCCTATTTTATGCAAAATTATTTATTTGATGTAATAGGCATGGATATTTAGAGGGACACCCGAAAATTCTAAACGATGCAAATTCCCTACCAGGCAGCTCAAACTGGTTAGATTATAGTACAAACTTCCTTGCAGAAGCCCTTAGCTACCCCATGCACAGACACAGCCATTTTTTCTGCCTTGATTTGTCTTTTGGATGCATAACTTGCCTTTCATTGAATGCTAATTATTTGTAGGGTACATAGTAGTCCTCTAAGAGTCTGGCAAACCTACACACCAGGGAACTAAAGATACAGTCAGTTGCATCTCAGTGCCATTGAGCTTTCTTTTTTCTTCCAAGGTGAGAAGAAACTGTGACAGGAGCTGCATCTCAAGCTATTTGTCCAGCCAGACCTGAGATTTTGGAAACTGGTATCTGAATTTATTTATTCACAGGGAGGGTGACTGAATACAGATGCCAGTGCTGGCCAAGTTATAAAGCAAGGGAATGTAAGTGCTTAGAGTTAACCTATGGAAGACCTGAGGAATTAAAAAGACCCAGAGCCCAACATGCAGAAGAGAGAAGGAAGGGAAGAAAGAAAGGTGACTGAGAGAGATCAGGTCTAATGAACTGTTCTCTGAAACCAATGGGATTGAGGAAGTGATGTCTTAGAGACCAAGACCACTCCCAAAGAAAGCAAGGATGAAGTGGGCCAGTCATAATGCCATGAATATGGGAAGAGACAAACATAAGCAAAATGGAATCTGCAGCAAGAAAGACTCAATCACACAGACTCATGCAATATCACTATCACCAAGGGGACTCTAGGACAGGTAGCCCAAAATATGTGCATATTCACGCACACACATACTTTAGGTTTGTTCTTGTTTTGTTGTTGTTAWTATTATTATTATTTTGGATTTTCACCTTATTCTGAAATATCAAAGCATAAGGTTTTATCATTCTTCACACTCCAGACTATCTTTATAGAAGAAGAGATCTTACATATTTATTTTCTTTGTAGGCTGAAATGTTTTATACAATTAAAAGCTGTTCATAATTAACCAGAGGTTCACTGGTACCCTTGTTTACTGGAAAATGTTGAGAAACCAAGYTGCAGAAAACACAGCTTGGGTGTTTTCTCCAGAGAGTAGAAACTGAAAGGAAAACAAGAAGAATGAGGCCTGCGATTTCCTGTAAATCCAAAGTCAATGACCTTGTGAACTTCCTAGGAGTGAACTAAGCCAACCCATGTTCTTTGACAATTTTGACTATTGAGCCTGACAAACAAATTTCTAGTAATATAAACTAGAAGAAATTATCATCTTGCCTTGTTTAATTTGTGGGAAAAATGCTGTTTGTTTACTTTCTGAATATGGCAATATGGTCCGATAAATTATCTTTCAGTTACATGTGTATAGAAAGACAAATGGAYGATCTGAYGCTCCAGAATTATTCCTTTGCAAAGCATGACTCATTATGAGAATAGAGTGCCCTTCTATGTTCTTGTCTTCTGTTTTTTCCTCTTTATCTATCCTTTCCAAATTACTTCCTTAAATATTTATACATACTGAACACTGGGCAGTCCAGCCATGACACGTACCTTTGTGAACTAGAACAGAGAAGTTCTCTTGCGTGGACCTCCTAATAGCAATGAAGCACACTGGGAATGCTCCCAGGGTGCTGCAGTGCTAATGCTGCTTGGACTTCYACTTGGAGAGAGGAGGAAAAACAGCAGCRCCAGTAATGTACTAGGTAAGTGTAGTTCATTTTATTACAGTAAATACATTTTAGTGATTTACCAACCATCAGAACACTGAATTCAGCCATCTGTCCTCCAACCTCTCTCCTTAAATCCCTGTTTGGTTTTCCTTTGTTTACTCATTTTTATGATGTTCTTTACAACTAGTGTAATAATGTTCCGTGTTTTATTATTAGGCTCCTGGATTCGGCTCACTTCCTAATTGATATCCCCACTACGGCTATAACAGCATATTGCGCAGAGCAGAGAGGCAGTATTAGTTGAGTGAAGAAATAAATGAAATGCATTTGGTACTATTTTGAGGACAACGAATCTCTACCAGCAAAGAAATGCTGAAGCAATGATCTATCATATTAACTAGATTTTAAAGGTTGTGCCAGGAAGGTGTTTTTCATAAAATATAGTTGTAATTTTGAGGGTGGAGAGAAGTACAGGAAAACTATAGACCATAATCAGAAAAAGTAGGTTTAACTTCAGGCTTAATTTCTATAAACTCTTGGGCAACTGATCAAATTTCTCTGTGCTCTAGGTTCTTTTAATGAAATAATGGTAAATTATTCCACCTTACCATGTTTTAATGAGAATTACTAGTAATATATGTAATGTGCTTGGACTTTGAACATGGAAGCTACCAAATTAATGATAGCTATTAACACCATTATTTTTATTAGCAAATGTTCTGCCCTGATGAAGTTAGCTACCTTTTCATTTACTAATTTAATTATTTCACATGCTATTTAGACATTAAAATTTTAGCAGGTACAAAAATGATTCATTTCTCTAAGATATATGATTTCTGTTAACTTACAAAGTAAATACTACCTGGTATTCTTTACTGTCTCACTGTCTCTCTGTACCTTTATTGCGTGAATGTCAGCCTTATGCATATTAATTATTCTGAATTATAGAAATAATTTATTTATAAAAGGCATAAATGAATATGTGTAACTTGATTTAGAAGTACAAGTCATTTCTATTTTCACATAGAGCTGTGGATAGAAAAGTTGCTTATTTTCTAAAGCTTGGAATGTAGAACAGTACCCAGACCTAGAAATTGATTTTAGAAAGTCATCAGAAACCTGAGATGTGGGCAGAAAAAGGCATCACCAGCATTGTAGGTTACAATGTTCTGACACCTGCAAACATCTGACTTAGCAGACTTGTTGTAAAGTGGTGCTTAAAAGAGTTGGTGTGGCACATAAGTAGATAATGCAAATATGTTACCGACCCCTACCAATAGTTGCAATTATGCAAATTTCAAAACCTTCATCTTTTATAATTAGGCATAGCGGGCCATGTAGTTAGTGGGTCTACTGGCTAGCTCCGGTTCTGTAATATGTCAAACAGCTTCCCCATACAACTAAAGCATTTCAAATAGACAAACATATGCAAAACACTGAGAGAATGTTTATGAAGGAAGGGAAAGGCATGGCATTCCAAGTAATTGTTAGTGACAGAACACCCCCTTGGTTTGTAATTTAATAAAATACTTTGTATGAAAAGCTAATATTGTTTGGTAATACCCAAGCACATTGCTGAATTGAGCACAGAAGTATGAATTTTTAATCAATATCCTGAAACCTCAAGAACTGAAAGTATTTTCCTTGAGCATTAGAAGTGAAAAAGTCTTCTTATAACATTTACTCAGAAACTGAATTTGTCCTTATTTGGTGTATAATTACTTCACATATAATTACTATGGAACACTTGAACCTCATTATCCACAGTGCTGAGAATACAGAATGCATGATAACATAAGCACACCAAGTAAACCTATAAAACACAATATACAACAGTTATAAATGTATGTTGTACATACATTTAACACTTATATCAAAGATTATGTATGGCCATAATTGTGCATGTATAAATCATATCTGAATCTATAATGCAAAACCAACTAAGCCTTTTTTTTTTTTACATTATAGACCAAAAAGGCATCTTGGTATATATGAGTTTTGAATTAACAGTTGTACCTGCCTAACATGACAATGCACTCTTGTAGCCCTAGCTAATTGAGAGACCCAAACAAGAATATCATTTATATCTCATGTTCTGAGGCTAAGTTAGCAACATAGAAAGAATCTATGTCAAAAGAAGAAAGTAATACTATCTTACCTGAGTTAAATTGTGTTTCCTTTCAGAGAGATGTGCCTAACCACTTGAAAGACTACGTTTTTTATTTACTTTTAGATTTACTAAAGAATCCACCTCATCTCAATACCACTTTCCTTCACAACTGGCTAAAACCCAAGTTAGTAAAATACACCAAAGTCCAATCAAGTAAGCATAAAAATTGGCTAGTAGAGAATTTATTTGGTTATTTCAGTATTTCAGCTTCCTTTTCAAAGTTAGGTTAAAGTGTTCTATATTTACTTCATAAATAGTCTGGTATCTCCAAAAAATTAATAATTAAAAACAAACCACAAAACCAGATCCTCAACACAAGGGGGCACTGTTTACCAATCTCTTAGGAATAGAGTTGGGTTGAAACATTTTTCTATTTCAGTTCTCGAAGACTAATTTTTAATTCATCCCTCTTAATTTTATATCTGATTTTTCATTGCAAATCTGGTAATTAATAGGGAAGTGGAATTTTTAATTAAAATGAAAATGCAAATTTGGAGCTTAAAATGGATTTTGTGTGTGAGTGTGTAATTAGTAATCAAAAATTAAATGTATCTGCATCTATACTCTATATCAATGTATACATATATTACTCTACCCTTCTCCACTATGGGCCACATTCACAATATCCTTTCTTCTTATCATCCCATGAGTGTACTCCCTGTTCTTATTTGCATAGAATTTAATTCTTGCTTGTTAAGTTCATCAAACACATTATTATACATATCATTTCAATGAGTGATCATTTTTCTAGCAAGCAAGATGGCTCATCTTATGAAGGCACTTTTATCAAACCTTGCTTTTTTATCAAACCTACCTTTGTTCGATATCAGGAACTTACAAGGTAAAAAGAAGATCTGACTCCTGCAAATTTTCCTCTGATCACCACACCAATGCTGTAGAAAACAGAAATTATTAYTTAAAATACACACAGTGCTATGGTATTAAAGGTGTAAATCATATTTATACCAAGTAAGTTAACTATTTTTCATTCAATAATACATCTGGAGTAGACATCTTATTTCATTAACTTAATTCTGAAATCTAATTGTATATACCCAAGACACTGTTATACATATAGTATAATACACATACACACATGTGAAAACACATTCAAAGCCTAGATTTTGTAACAGGCTTATAAGTTCTACATATCTGTAAGATACTTTTTGTGTATTTTATGTGAGTTTGAAAGTTAAGTAAGCTTGAAACCACAGTATAAGGCTCAGTGTTACACACAATCCACACTGAGATGATTAACCATYGAGAGTATTCAAGGGGACCATCAAAGCCCATAAGATTTAGCTTATAGTTTGTTTTTGCTCTTCAATCAGGGTAGTAGCCAAAATAACRGCTGAATAGATTTTATGACACATTTMTAAATTCTAAATGTATGTAAAACACTTAAAGTATTTAATGACAGACTACTGTTTATAAAATATCTACAGTAAATAGGCTTGATTTTCTTATCTTTAGAGTGCCGTGACTTTTTAAATTTTCTTCATCATTTCAAGTACATGCTTTGCCAAATACACTTATTTTCAGAGTCAAATTCAGAAACTAAATGTATTAGCCAAAATGTTGTAAGAGCTTAAAAATACTAATAACATACACATTATGTTTTAAAAGCCACAATATAATTATATATTGACACAAATAAGAGGACATATATTTTATATTTAATGTTTAAAATACATTGTACATCTCAGTAATACACCTCAACACTTACTAAGTTGCTTAACCATCATGACTATTCAAAAGAATACAGAAGTCCATSAAAACCCACAGGATTAGGCTTGCAATTCATTTCTACTCTTCAAACAACCAGAGCAGTAGCTAAGATAACAGCTGAATCAAATTTGAAGTATTTGAGAAAATGTTATGCATAATCATTGTGGGACATTATTTTCCGGGAGACATGATAAAACATCTATCTACTCGCTCCAGATAGGAAATAATGGACAGGCAAAAAAACAGGACACCAGCCAAGTCCACTTGATGAACCAATGAATTTAATTGGGGTTGCTTACAGGAGTGTGGCTGAGGAGTTATTTATAGGAGCAGAAATGACGTAAATACAGCATCATCACCAAAAGCTCAACCTAAGCATAGTTGCTGGCTTACAAACAGTGGAAGCCTGGACCACTCAGCAAAATATGCCAACAGTTCAGTATGGGAACAAATCTCTTCCAGGCATCTCAGTTGAGTTGAGCATCTTCTGAGTAGCTCTGTTTATTGACTCTTCCAGGTGGCTCAACTTGTCTGAGAGTCCTCATGGCATMCTGTCTAGTCTAAGGGTCATTCAGAAGTTCTTATATTGTCTACGTATACAGGGGGAGGGAGGCCTGATATACGTAAAAGATCCCTGAAGCTTTTGAGTTGTTTACTTCTTAGCATAATATGTTTCTGAAGGACTGAAGGATGGAATGTCTTGTCTTCCTTTAGGACAGCCTGGGTATAAAGAACTTCCTCCAAGATGGAGGGTTTTTTTTTTCCTCAAAGGAAATAGCAGGCCAACAATAATAACTACATTGTAAATACATAGTTCACACAAAATACATGAGATATATATATAGTATTTTGAACTATTTAATTATACACACATATTAAAGGGACTTCAAGAAATGGCACTTTAATGTAGGAGCAATTTTTATGCTTCAAATAGTATGAAACAATTTTATTTAAATGTCTTCAATGTAGCTACATCACCTGTTTCTTTATTATTAATTTGAATCATTTTTTGTCATGTAAACAGAATTTCTGGGAAGCTTTATCTTCATGTTGAGATAGTTTCATTCATGCTTTGAATTAATAGAAGCAATTTATGTTGTTATCTAGAGACAATGTCTAGAGACAATGAGTTTTTTATAACATTAAAAGACATTTTTTTTTATTTTTGTTGCTCTGGTATTTTTTTATTAGTAAAAATGTATGATATGTAATATATACAGTTTAATTTAACTTGGCTTTTAAGATGATCTGTAAGGCAGAACTGATTACAGAAATCACAGGTAACCTCTGTGATCATGCAAAGCAAATATTGATAGTGAAGGCCTCTGGATCATTGACTTTCTCCAAATAAACCATGCAACAGTTTAATTATGCAGTATATTTCTCTGCAGAACATTTGGGCACAATTCCAATTTGGACAAATATGATATTAGATCATTTGAAAGAATGTATTCTAATTATCTTAAAATAATATTTCATCGATTATGAAAGAACATAATTTATATTATCTAAAGTTGGAGTTTAATTTATTATAATAAATATACAATTCTTTTACAACAAGCCTGGAAAATACCAAAATAGGGTACTGAATGAAGGCAAGACAGTTGTTTCTTACACTAATCATGAGACAAAATATTATGGAATTTAAATACATCTACTGTAGAGCCAGCCTCCCTCTGTTTGAACCCATTCCCAAGATCCCTGCCCTATATTCTACTTCTGCCATATTATTGCATTGGGCCATGGTATTGTGACTTATTCTGTAGCAGAGACATCATGTCTATCTACTGAGTTACACTGTTGTCTTGTAAGTTTGTTCTGTATAATACTAGCTAATGGCTAATGTCTGCTGCACATGAAATGCTGCCAAAGTACACTTTAAAATAAACAAGCAGCATGATAATCAGTAATATAGGCATTTCTTCTATTTTTCACATTTGTTTTTCCTCATTTTCACTTGTACTGGAAAACAAGTCTGAGAGTGGAAATTCTTAAAGGGATGACCTATAGACTCCCATGAATACTGGTTTTAGCACTGTGAATATTTTAAATGCTGCTCTTTAATATCTCAGTTTTGAGAACTTTTATCTTGCTTAAGCACATGTTCATGTTCTTTATTTTCAAGCATGACTTGATGTTGATTAGAATTTGCTGTTTGAAATGGTTGTCTTTTTCCTATTACACATTAGTTTAAGTGACCTAATTTTATTGTAAGAGCAAATTGCATAAAATGTTTTCTATTATTTTTAAGCTTGGCAAGTGTTCATCTTAATGTTTTAAAATTAAATTAAAGAACGATTTTGATGCTGTTCAATTAATATTGGTGTGRAATATCTTTAAATTTGACTTGAAATTAAATTTATCTTGGAGCCTTAAAAAATACAAAACATTAACTTCAACTTCATTTGGAAGAACACATTTTCAATATTTTCTAGAAATAAAATATGTTGTGGAGTAAAATTCTAAGCAGGAGTTTTTAATACTCTAACATATCCTAAAATTAATATTTTTCCATATATTTACAATAATCAGTATTGTTGGATATAGAGAATAACTAGAGCTATTATATAAAAGTTGTTTAGTTGATTGTTTTCTAATATTCATAACATTTAGATACTGAGTAATGGTGTTTTTGCTTTTTACCGTGAAACAATGGACTTTGTCATTGATGTCCTGTTTAAACAAATATCTAATCAGCACAATATGTACTTCAGATTCTCAGATAAGTGGGCTCATCTTTTGTTACTTACATTTTGAACTGGCATCCTCCATAGCTAGCTCTTCCAACGCACTTCACAACAAAGCCTATTTCCTAATTGGTCCTTTATTCATGGAATAGTTTGGATTCTACTTAAGTTTTTCTTTTTTTTTTAAGATGAAAACAATGGGTCTTTTGGCTTATTATGTTTCAACAAACATGCCATTCAAACAACTAAGTAAACCTGTGGCATTTTCCTCTTGACTGTGCTTTGATTCAAGTTGCATCTGATAGGACTTACAGGAAAGTCATTGAACTCTCAACTATGGGTCTTATTTGTAAATGGTCTATGCAGATAACATGAATACTCAATAAGAAAATTCTCTGAATTACTAATATGTGCCCCTCTTACACTTCATTTTTCAAGCATTCCAAAGTGTTTATTTGGTCTGTCATTTCTCAGGAACTCAGAACTTCCTTCCCTTTGTTACAGGCTAAGTAGAGAGATTTTCAAAACAAGAGAAGTGCTCTGGGGGAAAAAAAGACTCATCCTTATCTTGGGTCCATAGATTTTCCTGGGGTAAGGCTCAAAACTGATGAAGCTGCAAAAAGAGAGTGGTAAAGTATATCCTGAATGCTCTGTAATGAACTTCATTGGCTGCTGTATTTTGGTCTACCTTCGTAAGCCCTCTCCTTTGATGGACTGACCAATTTACCCATAGGAATGGGTAGATATTTGCTAACAGCTGTTCTTGTATCTCACTCAGTCATAATTAAACSCTTAATGGCAATCATGAAAATCTCCTTATCACTGGTTAGGTAATTGCAGACACAGAGAATGAAAGCTTAACTATAATTGTAGGCCTTGTTGCCAGCTGAATATTGAAATGTGCTAGCATTGTGATTACTTAATGTCCCAATGTGGCTTGTGGCCAATGCTTAAAGCATACTCTAGAAAACTATAAGCAAACATATAAACAAAGCTTAATTTTAAAATAGTATCTTAATTATACTTACACAGAAGATATATAAGCTTTGGTAATATAAACTTAAGCTGCGGCTCAAAGTATTTTCCTTCAAAAACAAAGTTTGAACAAAAAATAGTATTACACTTTTAAACCTTCTGGGAATAAAGGTATCTGGCTACATACCCTTAATCCTGACTTTAGGAAATGAATTTCTTTTTTCTTTTCTTTTCTTTNAGAGAGAGAGAGAGAGAGAGAGAGAGAGAGAGAGAGAGAGAGAGAGAGAGAGAGAACAGAGGGAGCAGAGAAGAGGAGTAGAGAAGTAGAGACTGGCCCTGAGCATGTGAAGAAAGAAAGGTGGGAGGAGAAGGAATAGGGATGGGGTGGGGGACGAGAGGACAGAGCAGGAGCAAGAAGGCAAGAGCAAGAGGGAGGGAACTTGCTTTCTTTGAGGTTGAATTTTTAACTTGATAGCAGAAGTTTCTTCAGCTATCCTTCTTTATGGCATCATACAATTAACTTGCCTGAAACAATCATTTATTCTTATCCAAAGATCATCTAACTAATGGGAACTAGACATGCTTATATCCAAAATGTAAGTCAGACTCTACCTCAATTTCCATTTGGCTTCAAGCCATGTGTATGATAGCCTCTTCTTGTGCAGAAGACAGAAGTTTAAGGGAAAGAACACCGTGGAAGTTTACTCATGTTACAGCATCTACTCACCCATATGCCCAAGTAATTCAAATAGCTGAGGTCATAATCAGGAGTAAGAAACATAGGCACTGTTTCTAAATGAAATTGTAAAATCTAACTGAACCATGTGGATTTAAATAGGTTGAAGGATTTTAATCACTGACTATATACCACACAGCTTAGATGAGTGTTTTAGAAATGATGTCCGTGTGCCTGAGGATGCTTTAAATAAGCTAGATTCCTATCCAAGGACAAGCCAGAGATCTTATGTATTTATTTTCTTTACATTTGATTCTTAATTTTTCTTTGACTATCTGTTTATCTCCTGTATTTTTAGAAAGCATAATATTGATACTATGTAATCTTCCAAATGTCTATACCATAACACTCAGTTTAATAGCATTTTAAAATATTAGTTTTTCTGATGTATGTAAGGGATCATACATTATTTGGAGTGGTAGAACTGGATAATTTCCCAGTAATATCTATAGCCATGCACAGTCACGTTTCTCCATGACCTAATATAGGAGAAAGTCCCAGGAAAAGTGCCACCTCTTTGCCAACAGCTAAATGAGAGAATAAAAAGGCAGTCATAGAACCAAGTGTCCCTACATCCCAGTCCAGTGATACTTGAAGAATTATAGAATAGAAAGAATTACAGGATAATTGGAGGGCTGTATTTTTATAGACATATTCCTTTCAAAACAAATATCATAGTGGAAGTGAATTGTTATGAAAAACCTCATAGTAACAATAGTATCAAACACTAATTTTTGTCCTTCTGCCTCAATTTATATGCTTGCAGCAGTACTAGCTGTTCTTCTGCTTTCTGGGAGAATAGTAATAAAAAGTACTGTGACCCCTCTTGCCCTTACAGCATCAGTAAGACAAATTTCTGTTCAGTTTTGAGTACAGATGGTGATTATTGTTTCCACATCAAGATCATTAAAAATGTGCTTGAGGTTACAGACATGCCACAGTGGTTAAGAACAAATTCTGCTCTTCCAGAGGACCCAGTTCAGCTCCCAGCACCCATGTGATATCTCTCAACCATCTATAAATAAAGTTTCATGGGTTCTGATGCCTTCCTCTGTACTGCATGGACACTATAAGTGGTGCACAGATATACCTGTAGATACAACACACATAGACATAAAATAAAATGTACCTCATATACTCTCTCTTTAACTRCCAGACACTCAAARAAGGAAAGAACTAAGGCTTAGGAGGTTCTTGAATCACATGAGGGAAGAACACACTTTTGTAAATTACAGCTCCATTGTCAACAATATTGCATTTTGATCTTTGAAAAATACATTTTCTTCAGCCTACAATATTGATAATTTTCAACTTTATCATAGTTTTCAACATAGTTACTAAGAGAGGAAAATCAAGAATATACGATAATGCAAAATATCAAAAATATTTATCAATAAGTTTAATGAGCAGATCTATTTAATGAAGAGTAGCTCAGAATGGGCCTGGAAAGCTTGGGAGTCTCTTCCACCCAAGCATGCCTTTGAGCACTCTTTTTCAGATTCTGCATCAATTATGAGTAAGTACCAAAACCTAGGTGAGAGGAAAGTAAGAAGTGATATGACAGCAAAGGCTTTGGGCCTTCTTTCTTATTTATTTCCTCATTCAAGAGAAAAGTCACTTGGACTCCATGTCCTTCAGCTGTAGAGCAATGCAGATCCTCTCAAAGATCAACCCCTACCACTCCACATCAAGTGACCACAGGGAGGAATATCCTGCTTTTATTTTACACACAATCTAAGAAACAAGGTGGAGGCAACTGTTACAGTACACTACATATGCTGCCCAAGTGATCATCAGCATTTTAAAAGAAGTATTTTTAACTAGTTCTATATTTAAGTTAACCTTCTTTAAGTTATATTCAAATATTGAGTCTATTTCTAACCGATGGTCTATGTTAAATTTATTTTGCAACAGTTATTTTTGTAGCATCTCATTACTTACTTATTTTGCGACCTCTGTTTTCCATGTTTGCTTCTTTATGACCTTCTCCTACCAGTCCAGTGTCTATGAATCGGAGTTAAAATACACATAAGATATCACAGGAACATTGGAGTTACATTATAAAGCACCTAATTAATGGAATCTTGGATTCCACTTTTAGATGTATAGGAGCACTGTAAGATTCCCCTGGTAATTAGATAATCTATTTAGGTGGTATCATATATTTAAATGCATAATAATTTTCATTCATGTCTGTGGAATATATCTTCACCAAGTAAAGAGAAGGTAAAACGGGAGGTAGAGCGTTTGTTAAACTGAGATGCTATTGTGGAGTAGCCTCTGGGCRTACAAAAATTATTTTTAATAACAGATGTTCATTGAATTCACAATTTGGAATGGAACTTGGTGACCATTCTAATGCCTTATCTACTACAACCTCTTCATTATTCAAATAAGGAAACTGAGCCTTAGAGCAGTGAATTAATTTCCCCAACTGCACAAAAGTAGAAAATTGAAAGCTAGTTCTCCTAGTCAGATCTCCCGTAACACATTGTTTTTCTACCACAATGAATTCCAGTGCGCTAAAGGAAATTATATTTCAAAAAACAGAAATTTTAAGTTTTGTGAATCCTGGTGTTTACTGAAAAACAATGTATTTTTTTCTCAGAAAATATATTTATAGATATCAATAAAATTTCTAAAGATATTATTTTGGAATCTAAAGCATCATATTAATAAGCTTAACTAGATATTTTTAGTTAGGAAACTGGAGATAAAGACACATATGATAGTATAGTTTAGATATTACTATAAAATTACACAAATAAAATAATRTGACAACATTGGAACAAGCATCAAGCTAATGAGAGAATGAAACAACAAAGACAGAAAGGACATAGATAGATAGCAAGAGGTCGCAGTATAAACCATGTGAAGAGAACAGCATGAGGTCATTCTCAGGATTGTTCGTTCTTAAAGATTGATTACTTTTGTAGGAGGAATTGGACGTACAGACTTGCTCTTCCTAGACAAACACTCTACAACTAACTCTGTGTCCTTGTTATTGCTTTTTGATACAAGATATCACTAAACTGCTGAATATCATGGAACTCGTTCTGTAGCCTACAGAGGTTTTGAACATRTAGAGTGTCTGAATTGTTTTTCAGCTCTCCGTTTGGTTTACCATTCTATACCASCAGAAATGAGGCTCATTTTTTTCAACGGGCATTATCTGTTAAAAATATAGTTAGCTAATTTCCAGGGTTGTACTCAAGTGAGAACAAAGAACCTAAGCCCAGGTGTAGAGCCTTTTATGTTTAGAATTAATGTGAATCACAACCTTTAATTTGGTCACTGCTAGAGAAACATTGGTTCCATTGTGCTGAAAGG
>BDUI01011386.1:17467-31630 GCA_002335545.1 Apodemus speciosus
AAGATGGAAGTTTTCTGTGTCTCTAGCATGAGGTTTCATTGAATTTCAAGTCATGATTTTATGATATCTACCTTCTCATACCTCCGGTGAATGCAGTGTTACTCTATGCTTTGCAAATTTCAACTGGTGTTGGGGAAGACACTTTGTTTATTTGGTTTGCCACAGTGCTGATGCTKAGCTGRGGCATGTGTGAGTCTCATAGCTTCAAGGTCCTGGRATGTTTATTTAAGGATAGAAATAGGTCCATCACATTTKATGGAGGGTATGAAGGCAAAACATATGAGCCTGTCACATAAAGATACAGGTGTCTACTTSACACTTGTGCCAGTGTAGAGACTAAATCTGCARATACTGACCTGGTAACCATTGTGCTACCTMAGTTTGAGAATGTTTGGGATARTTAYTTGGTCACAAATCTGGCAMTAAAGTAGGTCCTAGCARAGGCCCACAACTACAGRTACTGGTACAATCTCAGGATGGGGTGGTTCTTCAAKAATCTTCTAAAGTGTAGCATGATGTAGGCTGAAAGTCAAGTCAAKTACATATACTGACAGTATATGYAGGCTCCATTTATGCTGCAYCAGGCCTACARATTTTAGAGGAGCAGTGGCATGGCTATAAAGATTACTTATGCATAATACTTGGTCTCACCACAGCAGGCACAACTCTCARCCCCAAAACAAAGTCCATACTAACTTTGTGAAACCTTCCCCATCAGTGCAGTCTTGTCTCCTCKGTGGTAAATGGAAAAATGATTGAGGGAAGAAGGCAGGCTCTTGTCTAATTCAGTTCCAAGGCTGYTAGTGAGTGCTGCTGCGAGGACCACAGTGGTAGAGCTCTGCTTGATTTTCAAATATAAGAATTGGGCTTCATTCCCCCCACCCCTTTCTCAAGTAGAGGATATCCCTGTGCACCTSTGCTGGAGTTGACAGAGGAGCAAATTTTTCATTCCTGTCTTTTGTAATGCTTGTTGTAGTAAAATAAAGCACTGTTTGCTTACTATGTGTGGATAACTCTAGTAAAGGAAATCTGGTAGTGTTTCATGTAAAACAAATATAGTCACAGTCAACTTGTTATGAATATATTTTTTCATATTTAGGATTCTAAGCATATGTATTTTCTTTTGGTTACATTTTTTAATCTCTGCAGCATATATTTATAACTGTGGAGAAAATAAATGTAACTGAAACAAYTTCTGCCTAATTTTAGGTTTTACACATAAATTAAGTCAGTTTTAAATATTTAATCTATATTCTCCTGCCAGTTCTCCTCCACCTCCATCAGASTCCTGAACCATACAGGCCTGAAATGATATAGCCCAAGGATATGCATCAGAGACCTGGCACAGCARAAGCACTGAGTTTCACCCMCCTCTCAATACCTACTACAAGAAGAACATCCAGGGACCAAAACTATACAGATGTTTAAAGGTCCTCAAAAGAACATAATCAAAATCAAAAGCAATATGACACCTCCAAAGCACAGCTACCCCACTACAGCAAGCCATGGGTATCATAACACAACTGAAACACAAGAAAATGACCTTAAATCCAATCTTTATAAAGATTATACAGGTCTTTAAAGAGGAAATAAATAAGTTCCTTAAAGAAATACAGGAAAATACAGGGAAACAGATAAAGATATTTAAAGAAGAAACATGTAAGTCCCTTAAAGACATACAGAGAAATACAATTAGATGGGTGAAGAAAATAAATAAAACTGTGCAAAACATGAAAGTGCAAATAGAAGCAAAAAAGAAAATACAAACTGAGGATATCCTGGAGATWGAAACATAGGGAAGAGWACAGGAAAAACAGATATAAGCATCACCAACAGAATACAGGAGCTGGAAGAAGGAATCTCACCTATAGAAGATACAATTGAAGAAATTGATACATCAGTCAAAGAAAATGTTAAATATAAAGAAATTCCTGGAACAAAGCATCTAGAAAATCTGGGATACCATCAAGAGACGTAAGAATAATAGAAGGGATAGAAGAAGGTGAAGAGTCCTAGCTCTTCTAGAGGCCTAGAAAATAATTTTCAACAAAAATCATAGAAGAAAACTTTTACAACCTAAAACATACAAGAAGCATATAGAACACCATTTAGACTAGACAARAAAAGAAAATCCTCCAGTCACATAAATAATCAAAACACAAAATCTACAGAACAAAGATAGAATTTTAAAAGTGGCAAGGGAAAGGGCCAGATAGCATGCAAAGGCAGCCCTATGAAAATTACACCTGACTCCTAAATAGAGACTCAAAAAGCTAGAAGGGCCTAGTAAGATATCTTGAAACTTCTAAAAACCAAAACAAACAAACCAACAAACAGAAAACAAAAACAAAACACAGGTACCAACCTAGATCACTATAGCCAGCAAAATTCTCAATCACCATAGATGGAGAAAATAAGATATTTCAAGACAAATCCAAATTCAAACACTATCTACCCACAAATACATCCCTACAGAAAATACTAGAAAGAAANACAGGAAAAACAGATATAAGCATCACCAACAGAATACAGGAGCTGGAAGAAGGAATCTCACCTATAGAAGATACAATTGAAGAAATTGATACATCAGTCAAAGAAAATGTTAAATATAAAGAAATTCCTGGAACAAAGCATCTAGAAAATCTGGGATACCATCAAGAGACGTAAGAATAATAGAAGGGATAGAAGAAGGTGAAGAGTCCTAGCTCTTCTAGAGGCCTAGAAAATAATTTTCAACAAAAATCATAGAAGAAAACTTTTACAACCTAAAACATACAAGAAGCATATAGAACACCATTTAGACTAGACAARAAAAGAAAATCCTCCAGTCACATAAATAATCAAAACACAAAATCTACAGAACAAAGATAGAATTTTAAAAGTGGCAAGGGAAAGGGCCAGATAGCATGCAAAGGCAGCCCTATGAAAATTACACCTGACTCCTAAATAGAGACTCAAAAAGCTAGAAGGGCCTAGTAAGATATCTTGAAACTTCTAAAAACCAAAACAAACAAACCAACAAACAGAAAACAAAAACAAAACACAGGTACCAACCTAGATCACTATAGCCAGCAAAATTCTCAATCACCATAGATGGAGAAAATAAGATATTTCAAGACAAATCCAAATTCAAACACTATCTACCCACAAATACATCCCTACAGAAAATACTAGAAAGAAAACTTAAAACCAAGAAGGATAACTATTTCCAAAAAAACCACAAGAAATAAGTACTTCTATACCAGCCAAAACAAATAAAGCTCACATGGGTAAACATATGTGCACGCACACACATGCACATGCGTGCACACACACACACACACACACACACACACACTAACACTAACACCACCAACATAAAAACAAGTGGAAATAACAATTACCGGTCATTAATGTCTCTCAAAATTAATGGACTCAATTTCCCAATAAGAAGACACAGGATAACAGAATGGTTGTGAAAACAAAATCCATACTTCTTCTGCACACAAGAAATACACTTCAGTGATTAAGATAGACATTATATCAGAATAAAGTACTGGAAAAAGTTTTCCATTAAAAGGACTCAAGAAGCAAGCTGGATACACATGATACAATCTAATAAAATACACTTTCAACGAAAATTAATCAAAGGAGACAGCGAAGGACACTTCATACTCATCAATGAAAAACTCTACTAAGATGATATTTCAATTCTATTCTCCAAACACAAGGACACCCACATCTRTAAAAGAAACATTGCTAAAGATTAAATTGTACATTGAAYCCCACACATTAATAGGGGGAGGCTTCAACATCCCATTACCAATTTGACAGGGTATTCAGACAAAAACTAAAACCAGAGGAATAATGAAACTAACAGATATTATGGATCAGATGAATTTACAAGACATCTGTGGAATATTTCATGTAATTATATACTTCAAACACAAAATTATATANTTAATAGGGGGAGGCTTCAACATCCCATTACCAATTTGACAGGGTATTCAGACAAAAACTAAAACCAGAGGAATAATGAAACTAACAGATATTATGGATCAGATGAATTTACAAGACATCTGTGGAATATTTCATGTAATTATATACTTCAAACACAAAATTATATARTTTATACTCAGAATTTCATGGATCCTTCTCCAAAATTGACCATAGTCACAAAGAAAACATCCACAGATACAAGAAAATTGAAATAACTCCTTGTGTTTTACCACCATGGATTAAACTGGACTTCAACAACAGCAAAAACATTGGGAAACATTTATAGAAATTGAATAACTCTCTTTTCAATGATATCTGTGTTAGGGAAGAAATAAAAAAATTAAAGACTTTCTAGAATTAAATGAAATGAAGGCATACCATATGCAAACTTAATAAGACACAATGAAAGCAGTACTAAGATCAAAGCACTCAGTGTCTCYATGAAGAAATTAGAAAGTTCTCATACCAGTAATTTAAAAGAACACCTGAAACCTCTAGAAAAAATTAAGCACACCAAAGAGAAGTGGAAGGCAGGAAACAATCAAAATCATGGATGAAATTAATCAATTAGAAACAAAGAAAACAATACAAAGAATCAAGGAAACCAAGAGCTAGTTCTTTGAGAAAATCAACAATATAGACAAACCCTTAGCCAAACTCACCAAGAGATAGAGGGACACACAGAGAGAGTATCCAATTAAAATCAGTAGTGAGGAGGGAGCCATAACAACTGACAATGAAGAAATACAAAGAATCATTAGGTCTTACTTCAAAAACCTGTACTCCACAAAATTGGAAAATTAAGGAAACAGGTGATTTTTGAAACAAATACCACTCACTAAAGTTAAATTAAGATCAGGTAAATTATTTAAACAGCCCCATAGTCCCTAAAGAAATAGAATCAATCATTAAAAGTCTCCTAACCAAAGCAAGAACAGGGCCAAATGGTTTTAGTGCAGAATCCTACCAGAGTTTCAAAGAGTAGATAATTCCAATAACTCTCAAACTAGTCCCCAAACTAAAAACAGAAGGAACATTGCCAAACTCATTCTATGAGGTCACAGTCACCCTAATACTTAAACCACATAAAGAGTCAACAAAGAAAGAGAACATCAAACTGATTATTACTCTTATGACATTGGTGCAAATACACTCAATAAAATACTTGCAAATCAAGTCCAGGAACACATAAAAGAATAATATAAAATATCTTGGTGTAACTCTCTCTAATCAAGCAAGTAAAATATCTATATGACAAGAACTTCAAGTTCCTGAAGAAATCAATGAAGACCTCAGAAGATAGAAAATATCTCACATGCTCATGGATCATTAGGATTAACATAGTGAAAATGGTCCTTTTACCAAAACCAATTACAGATTCAACCCACTCATCATTGAAATTCCAATGCAATTTTTTATTGACCTCAAAAGAAAAATTCTGAATGTTATATGGAAAAACAAAGGAGCAAAAAACCAGAATAGCCAAAATAATCCTAAATAATAAAAGAACTTTTGGGGGAGTCACCATCCCTGACCTTAAGCTGTATTACAGAGTAGTAGTGATAAAAACTGCATGGCACTGGCACAGAAACAGGCAAGTTGATTAATGGGACCAAATCAAAGACCCAGGAATGAACCCACAGAATTATGGGCACTTGATTTTTGATAATGAAAGCAAAACCATACAGTGGAAAATTGAAAATGTATTCAACAAATGGTGCTCGACTAACTGAATGTCTACATGTAGAAGAATAAAATTAGATACATATTTATCAATCGGTACAAATCTCAAGTTCATATGGTTCAAAGACCTCATATAAAACTGGATACACTAAATCTCATAGAAGAGATAGTGTGAAATATTCTTGAACACAATGGGTCAGTAGACAATTTCCTGAACTAAACACCAGTGGCTCAGGCTCTAAGATCAATGACTGATAAATGGGACCTCATGAAACTGCAGAGGATCTGTAAGGCAAAGGACACCGTCAAAAAGACAAATCAGTAGCTGGAAGATTGGAAAAAGGGCTTCACCAATCCTACATCTGACTGAGGTTTAATATCAAAAATTTACAAAAAAAAAAAACTCAAGAAATTAGACACCAACAACACCCCCCAACAATTAAAAATGGGGTACTGAACTGAACAGAGAATTTTCAACAGAGGAGTCTCAAATGGATGAGAAGTACATAAAGAAATAGTCAAAGTCTTTAGTCATCAAGGAAATGCAAATCAACACAAATCAATTTGGTGGTTTCTCAGAAAACTAGGAATAGTTCGACCTCAAGACCCAGCTGTAACACTCCTGAACTTATACCCAAAAGATGTACCACCATCCCACAAAGACACTTGCTCAACTATGTTCATAGCAGCTTTATTCATAATAGCCAGAAACTGGATATAACTTAGATGCCACTTAACTGATGAATGGATAAAGATAATATAGTACATCTAATCAATGGAATACTATTTAGCTATTAAAAAACAAGAATATTGTGAATTTTTCAGGCAAATGAATGGGACTTGAGAATAATATTCTGAGTAAGGTATCCCAGTTCCCAAAGGACATGTATGGTCTGTATTCACTTATAAGTAGATATTAGCCATAAAATACAGCTACCATGCTATACCCCACAGACTCAAAAACGCCAAACGAGATGGAAGGCCCAAGAGACTAATCTTGAATCTTACTTAGAAGGGGGTTTTAATAATCATAACAGGCAGATGGAGGAAGGAAACTAGGAGGGAGGGGTATGGAGGGGAACGTGGGGTTCAGGATAAGGTCCATGTGGAAGGACAAGAGAGATTGGCTAGATGGTCATGAAAATGAATGGAAATCTGCAACTGACAGGAGGTTGCAGGTATCTCCAGGATGAGTCAGAGTCCTGGGATAATGGAGGTTCCCAAGAATCAATGGGGGTACCTGAGTTGTGACTCACTACATTGGGAATATGGATTCTAAAGAGGCCACCTCCTGTAGACAGACAGGAACTCCAGTAGAATATTAGAGACAGCAACCTATCCACAAAGCTTTCAACCCAAAATTTATCCTGTCTACAAGAAAAGCAGAGACTGAGGGAATGACCAATCAGTAATTGGCCCAGCTTGAGACCCACTCCATTGGTAAGTACCAACCCTAACACCATTAATGATACTCTTATGCATGCAGAGAGTAGCATGTTGTCCTCTGAGAGGCTCCATGCAGTGGCTTATGCAGACAGATACAGGATAGAGTGGATAGAGCTTGGGGACTATTACAGAAGAATAGGAGGAAAGATTGCAGCCCCAAAGGATACCAACAGAATCAACTAACCTAGCTATTTGGGGCTCTCAGAAACTGAATCACCAACCAAAGAACATACACTAACTGAAACTAGGCCTTCTGGTACATATGTAGCAGATGTGCCGCTCGGTCTTCATGTGGGTCCCGAACAACTTTAGTGAGGGTTCTCCCAAAAGCTGCTGCCTGTATGTGGGATATATTTTTCTAGCTGAACTGCCTTGTCTGGCCTCAGTGGGAAAGGAAGCATCCAACCTCATAAGAGACTTGAAGTGGAAGAATATATAGGGGGCCCCTCCTGTTCAGAAGAAGAAAGGGGAAAGGGGAAATATTTCAGGTGTTAACCAGGAGGGACGCAGTGAGAAGTATGTAAAGAAAATATGTAAAAATAAAATTAAATTAAATTTTACAAAGTTAATCCAGTTTTAAATGACAATTTTTGTAGGAAATATTCCTTTAAAAGTTTCTATGGTGGATCAAATGGTTGTAGTGTGTTATTTATGCCATTATATAAAGTGTAACTCTTTTAAAATATAAAGCTAGTATTTCTTAGAGCAGTGGGTCTCAAACTTCCTAATGCTGTGATCTATTAATATAATTCCTCATGTTGTAGTGACCTTCAATCACAAAATTATTACCGTTGCTACTTTGTAACTATAATTTTGATACTGTTATGAGTCATAATATTAATATCTGATATAAAGTAAATATTTGATAAATGACCTCTGGGGGTCGCAACCCACAGGTTAAGAATCACTGAGTTAGAGCCATCCCCAAGTGAAAAGGATTCACTCTAAAGTGTAGATGCCAAAGATGAAGTCTTGATGTGCTTGGTTAATTGATATATCTGTCTAGCCCAGTTTCTTCTTAATTATTTTGGATATGTTTAGCACCCCCCTTACTTGTTACTTATTGAATATCTGCATCATCCCTGGCATTGAATTTACAGATAGAGTGATGCAGTCATTTCCTCGCTTGAGATCAATTCAGCCATCAGATATGAGGCTTTAATAGGATAATTCTGAGACTATGGGAAAGCAAGCACATATCTAATAAAATYCTACAGGGTGTGCTAAGATAGACTGATTCCACTCTGGAAATATTATTGTTTTATCTCTGTATTGTCATTTTGTAAATTCTATGGAACAATCTATTTTAGCATATCTTTTCATCTCAAATCTCTAGAAAGAATAATATAAACTTGCTAAAATAGTTCATAAATGCCAGATAGCACGAAATGCGAAAGGAAATAAAATACTACAATTTGTAAGGGACAGAAAGTGGATTATTTTATTTTAAAATTAAGGAAATTATCATCTATGCATATAACCATGCCTAATGAAAAATATATTCCTTGAATTTGAAATACAGCAAAGAGGGGTTTATGGGAGGTTTTGGAGGGAGTAAAGGGATGAAAGACGTGATGTAATATATTATTTTACAAAATATAAAAAAAACTTAAAAATTATGGAAATTAGTTGCTAAATGTATTCTACTTCTTTTGTAAATTGAATTTTTATGAGTGCTTTACAAGGCAGCACTTCTTTTCTGTCCAATTAATGTATGATGACACTTTACTATGGTACTTTCTAGTGCCAAAGAATGTCTCTGGAGGAGCTGAGATTAGCATCTCTGCGGGGCGACCTGGACACATGCTTATATGATGTGCATGCGCTTTGGTATTTTTTCCTCATGAACAATGAAACAAATATTCTAATGTATTGGGCTTCATGCATTTTTATCTAAGGGGATAGTAGAATTATTGATGAATACTATTATTTAGAAATAAGTTTCTTTCATAATAGTTTAAGCTCTCCAATAAGGCCATGAAAGATAGTAAAAGCTATAATTTTATTCAGGTTTTCATAATAGAGCAACTTTGGTTAATATGGTACATTTTGTCATGACTAATAAACCATTATTGATGTTATTATTTATTATTTAAAGGTGTGATATTTTTCCTTAAATTGTACAGCACTACTTTAAATAAATTTAAATACATTACGGAAAAGCAAATATAAATTTTATAGTGACACCAATTAATTGTGCGTATATGCATAATAACCTTATCTTGCTACAGTGGCATTTTAGTGAAAGAAATTGAATAGGAAAGCCTTTGTCTTTCCTATTCATAGGAAACTGTCACACTGCACATACTGCCAGCATTTAGCCAGTGTTATAACATATTGTAACGTATAATTGCTTTACTAATTTAAAAGTCGAAGTTTAATTTACAATAAACGTCTGAGGTGCACGGAGATGTAATTCATAACCTAGGATCCTGACAAGAGCACAGGGTGGGTGGTTCCTGTTTCAAGCCATAGGGTCTTTGTTACTCTGAGCTGAGAGATGCCAGAACAGCACGACTGAGAGCCTTACTCAGTTCCATAACCAGATAAAAGCAGAAAGTACTGTGGAATACTTATATATAGTAACTTTTATGAATCCCTCCCCTATTTCCCTTTTAGGAGCTATTGCTCAATTCTCTTATGTGATAGTGTGACTTTTAGATACTGTAAGGACAAAAACACTGGCACCTAAGTTCTTAATTGTAATGATGGGGGAATCATTAAACTTTTCTTTTTCTTCCAGGAAGGATTGGAATAATGCCATTGATTATAGTTTGTTGATAGAAATAATATGTTAATTTGCAAATTACCTGTTGTAGAGAAAAGGTGATTAATAATATCAGCACTACCAATCACCATAGTTAGAGTTCACAAAAATTGTGTGTTTACCAAAGGATGTCATGACAGATAAGTTTTTAAATCAGTTGAATTTTATTTTACTTTTCTACTCCATTTTGTTTTATCTTTTACATTAACTTGCAGAACATTTTATTCTAATATATGCAGTAAATATATAACACTATAAGAATTATTATAAACATTATAATATACTTATATTAAACTATATAATTATAATCATTATGATTATTGTAAACATTATAAGCGATTTATAATCATTGCTTATGGTAATGTGGTAGGGAATGATATCTGTATACATAGAATAAATGTTAGATGCTTTTTTAATATTGTTATTTTTTAAGATTTATTTTATTTTTATTAGTACAATGTCGCTGTCTTCAGACATACCAGAAAAGGACATTGGATCCCATTACAAATGGTTGTGAGGCACCATGTGGTTGCTGGGAATTGAACAACTCTGGACCTCTTGAAGAGCAGTCAGTACTCTTACCCACTGAGCCACCTCTCTAGCCCTGCTAGATGGTTTTTATAAGTAATTTACTTTCAAATCCCTTGGAACATTATTCTCCTACTACACCTTTATTTATTAATTCCTTGATATCATTATCTTTTTCTTCTCCAGCACCCACTGATAGTATTCTTCTCTCATGGCCAGAATTGTATCCCACAAAACTTCATTGTAAAGCATATACTCTCAACATCACTCTATTTGGTAGTTGGGGCCAATAAGAACAGCTAGGCTAAATGAGGCATTAAGTGGCCCTCAGATCTAGTAAGGCTGTGTCCTTATAAGAAGAGGTCCAGACAAGGAAAGGACATGTGAAAAGACAGTGGAGTTCCATTGTATCCAGCGCAGAAAGAGACAACCCAGGAGAATTTTATTTATTTTCTCTCATTTATTACATTCTGACTGCAGTTTCCCAACTCTCCCCTCCCCAATTCTTTCACCTCTACCTTCCTTTTTCTCTTGGATCCAACCTGCTTCATCTTCCCTAAGAAAAGAGCAGGCCTTCCAGGGACATCAACTAAATACAGCATAGCAATCTACAATAAGACCAGGCACATATTTTCACATCAAGTCTGGATAAGGCATCCCAGTAAAAGAAAAAGAGTTCCAAAGGCAGGAAAAAGAGTCAGAGACAGCCCCCTGCTCCCACTGTTAGGAATCCCACAAGACCCATGAGCTACACAACAATAATTTTTTATATATATATATATATATATATATATATACACATTATACTATAATATATAATATATAAATAATTATAATATAATATAATACTATAATTATTAATATATATTAATAATATATAATATATTATTGTTGTGGGTCAGACAAATACTGGCTCTCTAATCTCTGTGCACCTACTTGAGTCATGATCAGTTGATTCTGTGGGCTGTGCTCTTGAGGTATCCTTGACCTCTCTGCCTTCTCCAAGTCTTCCTCTCATTCCTCTGCAGGACTCTCCAAGCTCTGACTAATATTTGACTGTGGGACTCTGTAGCTACTCCCATCAGTAGCTGGATGAAATGTCTCTGAAAAGAGCCTTTATGCTAGGCTCTTTTCTCAGCACACCCTGTAAGTCAGGTGTTTTGTGACTGGGCTTATGTCCCAATGGCCTTGGCTAAGAAGCCAGCTTTTGAAACTGAGAAAATTTTATCTGCAGTATGTAAGTGGGCATTCTATTCTACATATTATGCTATGGTACCCAGAAGAAGCTAAGATACACTCTCTGCCCTTCATTAGTTTAACACTCAAGCCACCCATACAGCCGTTTCAGGGTAACTCTTTAACCTCCCTCCTCTTTACCTGCCTCACTGGACTTGAAGGAGAAATGCAAGACAAATCTAGTGTTTCTTATTGTGTTAGGCATTCCATTGCTGTGAATAGACACCATGACCAAAGCAACTCTTACAAAGGCAAACATTTAATTTGGGCTGGCTTACAGTTTCAGAAGTTCAGACCATTATCATCATGGCAGGAAGCATGGCAGCAGGCAGCAGACAGGGTACTGGAGGAGCTAAGAGTTCTTGATCTTGATCTGAAGAAGGCCAAGAAGAAACTGTGTTCCTGCAGGTAGCTAGGAGGAATCTCTCTTCTACACTTGGGTAGAGCTTGAGCATAGGACCTCAAAGCCCACCCCATGGTGACACATTTCCTCCAACAAGGCCACACCTACTTCAACAAGACCACACCTTGTAATACTGTCACTCCCTGTGGGCCAAGCATTCAAACGCATGAGTGTATGGAGGCAAACCTATTCAAACTACCACAACTACCACCTGCTGGTCATCTTCAGAGTGAACATGACTAGAGAAAATGGCACGCAGATGATCTCTTAGTTTATGATCACATGAGTCAAATGAACTTAGGCACTTCCCAAGAATACCAATACTGTTTGTCTGCCCTGTGAGGTCACTCTCCTTTTCCTATGTTGTTCTCTCTCTCTCTCTCTCTCTCTCTCTCTCTCTCTCTCTCTCTCTCTCTCCTTTATCCTTCAACATCCCTCTGCTCTTCTCTTTCAATATTTATACTAATCACCTTGCTCCCAACAGTGATCAGCAGGAAACAGAAGTCTTTCACCTTCCCATGTGCTTGCCTGACACGTTCTGTACCCAGGGCTTCTGCCTCCCTCATGTATGTACGAAGAGGTTAGAGCCTCTGCTTTCATGTTTATTCCATCTCCTACATACATCTTCATAATCCCCCTATTCCAACATAGCACATATCTGCTTTTTAGAGTGTCATTGTGTAARCACACAACTCCAGCACTGCACAATCTGCTCCAGACAGTGTCACATGTTAATTTCTCAGGATATAACTACAGTGTTATCTTTTTCTTTTTGTTCTTAGAAAACATTTCTGGACATTGCTTTGCCTTCCAGCTATGACCCATTTTTACTTGATCTGGATACAATTTTTGTACCACTTACCTAAAAACATCTGCAAAATATTATGACTGAATTTGTGTGTGTGTGTGTATGTGTGTGTGTCCTGCTAAATGTAATTAAAATGGAAAAATAAATGAAACAAAGCACTGTTATTTCTGTAAAAATGGAAGAAACAGCGAGATCATGTGGATATTTGTAGCGATGGAAGCGGCACAATTAGTTTGAAAAAGTGATAGGGCCCAATCTCAAAGAATGGTAAATAGTAACATCCAAAAATTCATTAATTTCAGTTCTGCAAACATTCTTAAAGGTAAAAATAGCACCTGCACCAAGATTTGAAATGGACAAATAATCACAATCATGTAAAAAGGCATAACAATTTAATTATGTATTAATATTGAATGCTCACCAGTTTGAGATAGAAAATAATGAGAACATATTAGATAGAAAATATTACTGCAAAATAGAAAGATGGGGAACAGCACCTAGAAAATATTACTGTGAATTATTTATAACTATATGTAATATTAATATACAGTAAATATATTGGAATATTAACATGAACATAAGATAGTTGTTTCCTTTAGGTAATGGAAAAGGAAATAGCACTGAAGGAGACTAAAGGTAAAATTTTAAGGCAAGCTTCACAGTAGAGAACTAATCACTAGGTTTGTAAATCTGAACCAGAAAATGGCTTGGGACAACTTAGGTACTATAGGAAAGCAAACTCCTATTCTGTTTCTAAATAGTCAAGGTAACGAACTGTATTCTATGTGTTTGCTTTCATATCTATGCATTGGTTTTGATCTTAGCCTTCATCGGGGAAGCTTATCTTGTCAAAGTGTGGAGGACAAATTATGAGAAGTGCTCATCGCTCAATATGACAGCAGCTTCCCTCACCTTCAACAAGGTTCAGGGAATGGAAGAGAAGAAGGAACAGTAAGAATTTTGGCCAGAAGTTTGAGGAGCTCTAAAAAATAGTTTCTTTTGAACATTAAAATACCAGTACACTTAAGAACATAATGCTTAGCTGGCTCTGTTCTTCACTAAGGTATTTTAGGCAGTTGATTGAATTGGGGAGTGGCTGACATTTTCCTCTTTAAAGTACCCACAAATAAGTTGTCCATATTTTATTAATTAAAAGCAAAATGATACTCATGGGAGAAATGACAATTAGAGTCAGTCAAAAATAGACATCTAAAATGGGGGGGGGCAGAGATGGCGACACAGGGTAATTAGGGATGAAAATAACCCCAAATTCAACATGTATGTATGTATGTATGTATGTATGTATGTATGTAT
>BDUI01011386.1:44756-57801 GCA_002335545.1 Apodemus speciosus
GAGGGACATCAGGGTTCTTTCCATCTTCTAGCTATTATAAATAAGGCTGCTATGAACATAGTGGAACATGTATCCTTATTGCATGCCGGGGAATCCTCTGGGTATATGCCCAGGAGTGGTATAACAGGATCCTCTGGAAGTGTCATGCCCAGTTTTCTGAGGAACTGCCAGACTGATTTCCAGAGTGGTTGTACCTTTTTTTGTACATTTCTGTATTTCCCAAAACTTCTACAAAGAATAAATATTATTTATTAAATAAAAAATATATTTTCTATATATACAACTGTAGTCTTTGAGGCTGATGTTAAGGTCCATCAGTTTGTTAGAATTTGTGAAATTTAGTTTTAAAGAGCTTCCTTAAACTTTGAGCTGTTTATTCTTACATTCAGGTATAATGGGAAAGGTGCTTATAGAACAACTTCTGATGCTCCTTAAGCTTCTCCATTGCATTTTTCTAATTAGAAGGTCAAAGGAGAAATGAGAAGTTCCCCATTACAATCAAATACATTGCTTAAAGTTAGTTTTCTTCTTGGTATTTCATTAGAGGTAGAGAATTTGGCTTCAAAATGGCTATAAATTTTTATTAGTGTATAATATATATTGTAAGCATTTGCCATTCATTTTATGTATTGTCAATCATTATTTATAAAGTTGATAAATAATTTTGATAACAGATATTTATGATGTTAATAAAATAATAAATATATAATAAAAAAATCAACTTTTATTTTTATTCTGTCCATTGCTGGTGTTTGTGGATAAAACAATTGCCATGTTCTCATAAAATTGGAAGTAGAAATTGTACTCTTTTGTTCCAACTTTGAACAATTTCAAAAAATGTAAATACAATCGTTAAGTGTCCACTCAACACCTTTTGCATTCTCTGATAATATTTATATAATAACCCAAAGTAAGCCATCAGATCAGGGAATTATGGTATACTCAAATTAATCCTGCCACATAAGCAACTTTCTGAGTTGGTGGTTTTATTGTTTTTGTTGTTGTTACTGCTATTGCCTTAACATTTCATTTAATTATTTTATGTATGTATGTATGTATGTATGTATGTATGTATGTATGTATGTATACCTACCTACCTATCTAATGTATATCCCAAATGTTTCCATCCCTCCCTTCTCCAAGAATTCTTCACCCCATCTCATCTCCCCTTTGCCTCTGAGAGGGTACCCCCCACCCCTCTCTGTAGCACCCCCTTCTACAGAATAAGGTGCATCCTCTCCCACTGAGGCCAGACAAGGTAGTTCTCTGCTACATGTGTGCCTGGGGCCTCGTACCAGCCCTTGTATGCTCTCTGATTTGTGGCTTAGTCTCTGGGAGTTTCCAGGGTTCCAGGTTAGTTGACATTGTTGGTCTTCTTATGGGGTTGCYATTCCCTTCAGTCTCCTCAATMCTTCCYGTAACTGTTCCATAGGGGTTGCAAACTCAGTCCAGCTATTGTCTRTAAGTCTACATCTGCCTCAGTCAGCTGCTGGTATAGCTTCTCAGAGAGCAGTCATGCTATTCTCCTATCTGCAAATACAACATAGCATCAGTAATAGTTTCAGGGTTTGGTACCTGCCCATGGGATGGATCCCAAGATGGGCTGGTCACTGGATGCTCTTTCCTTCAGTCTGTGCCATTTTTGTCCCTGAAATTCTTTTAGACAGGAATTTCTGTGTCAGAAATTTTGAAAATGTTGGTGGCCTCATCTCTCCACTGGGGACCCTCTCTATCTACTAGAGGTGGACTGTTCAGGTTCTATCTGTCCACTGTTGGGCATTTCAGCCAAGGTCACCCACATTGAATCCTGGGTGACTCTCTGGGATTTTCTAGAGGTTCCCCCACCCCTTGCCCAACACCCCCTATCTGCACATATCCATTCATTCTACTGGTTCTTTGGGCTTCTCTCCTTTCTCCCCCATACCTGATCCTACCACCTATTCCCCTCCCTCTCCCCTTTCCCACCCAGGTCTCTCCCTTTCTGCCTCCTGTGATTATTTTCTTCCCACTTCAATGTGGGATTGTAGCATCCTCCCATGGGCCTTTCTGCTTGTTAAACTTCTTAAAGTCTATGGGTTGTATCATGGGTATTCTGCACTTTTTGACTAATATCTACTTTTCAGTGAGTACATACAATGCATGTTCTTTTGGGTCTGGATTATCTCACTCAGGATGATATTGTAGTTCCATCCATTTGCCTGCAAAAATCATCATGTCTTCATTTTTTTACATAGACGCATATTATTCTACTATGTAAATGAACCACATTTACTGCATCCATATGTCTTCAGTTAAGGGACATATGGGTTGCTTATAGTTTCTGGCTAATAAAAATAAGGCTGCTATGAACATAGTGGAACATGTGTCCTTGTAGTGTGGTGGAGCATCTTTTGGGTATGTGCCCAAGAGTGGTATAGCTGGGTCTTTAGATAGAAATATTTCCGATTTTCTGGGGAACTGCCAGACTGATTCCCAGTTTGCAATCCCACCAGCAATGGAGGAATGTTTCTCTTTCTCCACATCCTCACCAGCATCTGCTGTCACCTGAGTTTTTATCTTAGCCATTCTGATTGGTCTGAGGTGGTCATTTTGATTTGAATTTCCCTGATTACTAAGGATGTTGTACATTTCTTTAAGTGAGTTTACCATTTGAGATTTCTCTGTTGAGAATTCTGTTTAGCTCTGTGTTCCATTTTTTAATTGTGATATTTGGAGTGTTTTGAAGTCTAAATTATTTAATTCTTTATATATTTTAGATATTAGCCATATATTAGATATAGGGCTAGTAAAAATCATTCCCCAATCTGTAAGTTGCCATTTTCTCTAATTGACAGTGTCCCTTGCCTTACAGAAGATTTAAACTTTCATGAGGTCCCATTTATCAATTGTTTATCTTAGAGTTGAGCCATTGGTGTTCTGTTCAGGAAAATTTCTCCTCTTCCAATGTGTTACAGGCTATTTCGCACTTTCTCTTCTCTTAGATTCAGTGTATCTGGTTTTATGTGGAGGCCCTTGATCTACTTGGACTTGAGCTTTGTGCAAGGTGATAATTGTGGATCAGTTTGCATTCTCCTTTATACAAACTGCCAGTTAGACCGGCATCATTTATTGAAGATGCTTTCTGTTTTTCTATTGCATGGTTTTGTCTTCTTTGTCAAAGATCAAGTCACCACAGGTGTGTGGATTTCTTTTTGAGTCTTTGATTCTATTTTACTGATCAATCTGTTTTTCTCTGAACAAATACCATGTGTTTTTTTTTATCACTATTGCTCTGTATTACAGTTTGAGATCAGGGATGGTGAGTTCCCCAAGAAATACTTTTGTTGAAAATTGTTTTAATTATACCCTTAGTTTTTTGTTTTTCCATATGAAGTTGAGGATTTCTCTTTCCATGTCTGTGAAAAATTGTGTTGGAATTTTGATAGGGATTGTATTGAATCTGTAGATTGCTTTTGGTAATATAGCCATTTTCACTATGTTAATTCTACCTATCCATGAACATGGSTGTTCTTTCCATCTTCTGAGATCTTCTTTGATTTCTTTCTTCAGGGACTTGAAGTTATTGTCATATAGATCTTTTACTTCCTTGGGTAGAGTTACACCAAGATAATTTGACATTATTTTTGACTATTATGAATGGAATTGTTTCCCTAATTTCATTCTCAGACTGCTTATCACTTGTATATAGGAAGGCTAATGATTTGTTTGTGTTAATTTTATATCCARCTACTTTGTTGAGGTTGTAGGAGTTCTCTGGTAGAATTTTTGGGGTCATTTATGTATATGACCATATCCGTGCAGAGTGATGTTTTCCTTTTCAATTTGTAAACCCCTTGATCTCCTTTTGTTGTCTAGTTGCTCTAGCTAGAATTTCAAGTACTATATTGAGTAGATTAGGAGCTTTATTTTGTACTATAAACCATTTTAGAAGGCATGTGCAGAGAAAGRAACAAAGGCATTTTAAAACAAAGATCTCTGCTGTGACTTGATAGTATTCAATCTAAAGGGATTGATTTSAACTGTCAGATCTCAGYGCTTTTGTAATGCTTTTCCAAAGGGAAAGAGTCTCTGTAGCAAATTTTGCTCTTGTACACTATGCATGAAAGCAGATGCTTAGCATGAATTTGATAYCTTTACTAGGGAKATCAATARGTAAAAACATTTTTGATTTTTCAAACAGGTTTACTAAGATAATGTGACTCATGGGAGAATTGCCATTATGGTTTATAGAGAYAGCAACAGCCRTCAAAATATATTACAAGCACGATTACTTCTCAAACATTTTATTTGTTTTCCCAAGCTCTGGGCTTTTGGCACATCTCTCCCCTTCTGGCCTTTTGAAGAATTGGTATTGAGAATACCAATCTATAGGGTAAGCAAAACTACTGGAGCGAATGCAAAACATTTAATCACTGTAAAAGACTAGCTGTATCTGTTTGTCCAATCTTAYTCATTTCTCCAATTCACCACATGATTCTTTTAATCTGTGTTCACAGTGTGGTTTAYAGATGTTCTTGCCAGAGTTCTAGCTCAAAGTTTCTGGAAGATTTGCTGTGCTCAGATACCATGTGAGTAATATTTTGTGATTCATAATCTGCATCTCTGACAACTGAACAAATTAATTAGTGACCATTAGGCAGATAAAAGCAAACTTTATTGAGAGACTTCTAAACTGTGATGTAATCAATAAATTCAATTGTTTTCATGGGAGACTGTAGAGATCACAAAACTCTTACTTTTCAAAGTTATTATTTTCCAAGTTGATTATTGTGCAGGAACTTGAGCTATTTACACTCTTGYAATGTTYTTAACCAAGCAATGGAAATCATTCTTTGTACTTGGATGACCTTTTTTACAGAGATATACAAGGATTTAGAGGAAACACACTAGATTATAAAATGTTCAAAAGAACATAAATTGCTTAAGAAGGATCATTTGGACACTGTCATAAAGTGGCTTATTAGACTAAGTGATTGTTACAATAAAGACATTGTCTTCCTTTTCCTGTGTAGATAGAAATATGCTTAAATACATTATATTCTGTCTGACATAAACAGGTGGTGGAAAGGAACACTCTGAACATTGCAAGGCTCAATGTCACCATGAAGAGCCTGCTTTTCTTTTTTGGGTTGAAACACATATATCTGTAAAGGGGTGGTGAAGCTTCCAGGATATATTACCATTACAGTATATTACTATGCTCCATTCCATTGCTTTCCCATGTTACACATGCATTTGGTACCTATTACTAAAATTGTCTCACCACTTATGATATTTTAAAATATRCTGATTCTGTAATCTGAAAAAGAGACCATCAATCTTGCTATAATTAAGTCAAACATAGAGAGTATATGTTGATTAAACATAAAAGTATCTATGAGAAATGAAGGTGAGAATGAGAGCCTGGCAGGTATGGCTTGTCTTTCTTGATACTTCTCAAACTGTATATTGTAGTATATATTTAACAGTACTTTTATAGTTGAAAAGGGTGAATGTGTGGTTGTGTTTGTGTGTGTGTATGTGTTTGTGGTGTCTTTGTGTGTATRTAAGTTCTCATGTGCATGTGCACACATATATGAGTACATGAAGTTGAACTCTACAGTTTTTTAAGTTAGACACTTTCAAAACTACATTTCCTTATAATGATTCATCCTTTATGAGTGATGAAAATGTGACAAAAGCGGTCACTTGAAGGTTATAATAAGTGGAGGGATGGGCTTTCTCTACAGTCGAACATTTATTAAGGTATTATAAATAATTTGAGGAGGTCACAATATGGCATATCTCATCTGCAATAGAAAGATAAAATAGACATAAAATTTAATTAGTGTGAGGAAGAGAGATACAAGTAAAATAAGACATTTGAAATTCAAGATGTCTGAATATTTAAACATTTTTAAATAGTTTATTTATTTATTCACTTTACATCCTGATTGCAGCYCCCCTTCTCTCCTCTCATTTCCACACGTACAAATCCCTACCCCCATAAACCCTTTCCATTCCCAGAGAAGAGGAAGCCCACCTTGTSTCCCACTCTGCCCTGGGACATATAGTCCTAGAAGGATTAAGCACATCCTCTAAAACTGAGGCCCAACCAAAGAGTCCAGSAAGGGGAAGGAGACCCAACGGCAGGCAATAGAGTCATAGACCCATCCAATTGTTAGGGGACTGGCACGAAGGCCTGGCTTCATACTGCTACACATGTGTGCTCTGTGGTTGGAGGTTCAGTCTCTGTGAGCTGCCATGGGCTCATGATAGTTGGCTCTGTTGGTCATCTTCTGGTGTCCTTGACCTGACTCTCTGACTTCTACCCCCAACTCTTCTACCAGATTCCTTGAGTAATACCAAATTTTTGGTGTGGGTTTTTTCATCTGTTTCCATCTGCTGCTGGATGAAGCCTCTCAGGAGAAATTTATGATAGATTCTTGTGTACAAGCATAGTAGAATATCATTAATACTTTCACAAGTTGACTCTCACACAGCATGGGTCTCAAGTTGGCTGTTCCCTCAGTCTCTGCTCTATCTTTATCTCTATGCATCTTACAACCAGGATGAATTTTAATAGAAGAAATAAGGATAGTTTCACTTATAGAAATTGAGAAATCCATAAAACTCTTCTCCTTGGCATATAAATAAGCGAACTCTTTCTCCAGATGTTTATATTTTGTCTTTAAATAATGGAAGTTGACAACTTTTCTCTTAARTCTTTTGACTATTTAAAAGTAAGATGAATRTTGCATAATCCAAAGGTTYGAGATTTGCATCCTGGGTATTACAAAACCTGTGTATAGCTCATCAATTTCTAAAATGATTTCTCAAAGTTCATGGCTAATCAGAAATATTCAAAGTAACATAGAATTGATTTACACATATTTCTTCATGTTATATGAATTGTATCTTGTAAGAAACATGAAAATCATAGAAAAYCACTCTACAGTGGTCTGYAATCTTTTAGAAACAAACTTCCATCAGRAAGCTTATAAGCATCATATGCATTTGAACAGATTTTCTCACATTTAGGCTCACCACAACAGGGACAGGAAGAGGGTGTGACATCATAATAAGCATGGTTATTTTTATAGAGTTTTAATTAGTGCAATGTCTCTTTACTATTTAGATTTTAACTGTGAGTGGTTCTGCATGTAGTCTGAAATGTATATTTGCTTAAATTTTAAGTCTGTAGAATAAAGTTTTATATGTTTTAGGTCATACTTATAAACACACATACATATTTATATATACATATATATATTTCAAATTCATGACATTGCTCACTTTTTCTTACTTTTTTTAGATGTAAGATGTTGAAARTTGACAATTTTCTACACATCTTTAAAAATTAAATCAGCAGTATATAAAGATGTGCATAATTTAAACTCATCTCATTTGAAGATCAAATGTGTTTGATTTTCATAAGGGATGAAAATTCACATTCATTATATTTATCTCATTTAAGGATGTTTTCAGATATAAGTTTCTTATTTTTTATTCTGTTATTTTGTTATTTTGTTATTTTGGTAAATTGAACATATTTCTCCTCTATTACTTATATCTCCACTAATATGGTGTTTTTAACATGTGTATTTGTCCATGATCATCACTGTCTTTAAGAATATCCCGTACCTATATTTCAAAACTGTTTTGTTAAATCCAAAGAAAAACTAATAGGTTAAATTGCTCATTGATTTTTATTTCTTGTTTCTAGTAAAATGATTCTGTAATATTACTTTATTCTCTAAATGAAGTTAATTTTAAAACAATATGACTTTTGTTCTACATACTATATCTTCATTTAACTGTGTGGTACAAAATCTCTAACATATTTTATACATCTCTGGTTTTATTTTTATTGATATACTCATGTATATGGACCTATATTCATCAAAAGTGTAAATTTACTTCTGGGTACTTATTGATTACATTATTTATGCTGGTCTTCTTTCCAGATTTTGTTCCAGAAATCATTTTTTATTCCCAATCCAGACAACAATATAATATTCAGGAAKATTACTGAGAAACCATTGAAAATATCACATTGGACTATTGTGTRTACACGGTACTTAAATCCTACTATTCCTTTCCATTAATAGCTACAAGTRTTGCTCTTTTAGATTTTAATGTTTTTCAGATAGTAAACTAAAYAATGGTATTATTTTTATTTATTCTTCATGCAKGGAAGTGCTACACATCTTTCCAATATAAGGATAAGTGCTCCATCTAACTTGATTTTGCAATTGTTTACAGGAGAAAATCTTGTCTGTTGGCTCTTATTCCATGTTGATTAGAAGTTGAGATGACACCATTTGAAATTTGTGGATTCCCTGCAAATTCCAATCATTTTGTGTGCTTACATATTGATACCTGTTGTTAGGTACATAACTACACACTCTTTCACAACATTACTTCTTATAAAGGAGGCCAGTATATACAGGGATACCTATTAGTGACAGATACTCTGTGAAAATATACAGTTTAGACCTTAAGAAGATCAGGAAAAAGGCAGGTAGGAAGCAGTAAARAGACAAGCTGCATAAAACCTATTTGATTTTCTCCCCACTAAACGTAAGGTGGTAAGGAAAGGAACATAAGCTTTCTATGCAAATAGAGGAGCAGAGTAATATAAAAAGGCTCATAAAGTTATAATGCACAATGAATGAAAACTCAGCTTCCTTAGAAATCACACCAGTGAAAATTAGGCATTCAAACCCATAAAGGAAAACCTTAAAGAATAGCAACATTTATTATTAATTTTTTTGTATCTTTGGGCCTGAGCTATTGGTGTTCTGTTCAGGAATTTGTCTCCTGTGCCAATGGATTCAAGCAGTTTCTTACTTTCTCTTCTATTAGATTTATTGTGTCTTGTTTTATGTTGAGCTCTTTGATCCACTTGAAATTGAGTTTCGTAAGGGTGATAGATATGGAGCTATTTGCATTCTTCTACTAGCAGACATCAAGTTAGACCAGAATCATTTTTGAAGATGCTTTCCTTTTTTCCTTTATGGTTTTGGCTTCTTTGTTAAAAATCAAGTGTTTTTATGTGTGTAAATTTACTTCTGGGTCTTACATTCTATTCTACTTATCTACCTGTCTGTTTTTATATTAATACCATGCAGTTTTTATTACTATTGTTCTGTAGTATAGCTTGAAATAGGGGATGATGATACCACCAGAAGTCCTTTTATTATACAGGATATATTAGGTATCATGTTTTTTTTTTGTTTGCTTGTTTTTCCATATAACATTGAGAATTGCTCTTTCAATGTTGGCAAAGAATTGTGTTGGATTATTGATGCAAACTGCAWTGAATCTATGGATTGCTTTCGGTAACATGGYCATTTTGCTATTAATCCTACAAATCCATGGGAATGGGAGATCTTTTCATTTTCTGGTATCTTCTTCAATTTTTTTCTTCAGAGACTTGAAGTTCTTGTCATACAGGTCTTTACTAGCTTGGTTATAGTTACACCAAGATATTTTATATTATTTGTGGCTATCATAAAGGGTATTGTTTCCCTAATTTATTCCTCAGCCTATTTATCATTTGTATAAAGGAAGCTACTGATTTTTTTGAGTTAATTTCATATCCAGCCCCTTTGCCGAAGGTATGTATCTCCTATAGAGTCTCTCTAGTAGAATTTTTGGGGTGGCTTATGTGTACTATCATATCAACTGCAAATAGTGATACTTTGACTTATTTCTATTCTATTTGTATCCCCTAATCTCCTTTTATTGTCTTATTACTTCAGCTGGAARTAATACCCTGCAACCACTTTGAAAATCAGTTTTGTGATTTCTCAGAAAATTGGAAATAGTTCTGTCTCAGGACCCAGCTCTAACATTCCTGGGCATAGATCCAAAAGATTCTATACTATCCCACTCACTGGAACACTTGATCAACTGTGATCATACTGGGTTTATTTGTAATAGCCATAAATTGCCAACAGTATAGATGTCCATTGGTGAAGAATGGATAAAAAATGTGGTACATCTACACAATGGAATAATATTCAAGTATTAAAAACAAAGACATCATGAAATTTGCTGGCAAATAGATCGACCAAGAAAATATCCTGAGTGAGATAACACAGGCTMAAAAGGATGTACAYGGTATGTACTCACTGTACCTTGTGTCCACAGACACAAAGAAGATATGATGAGAAGGGCTCAAGGGAGGATGAGTGAATCTCCCTCAGAAGGGGAAACAAAATAATCATCAGAGGTAGATGAAGAGAGAAAATGGGGAAAGGGGTGAGGAAGGAAAATGTGATGGGAATCGGGCCTGCTAGGTAGGGGTGCAGAGGTCTAGGATTAAATGTATATTTTAGGAGGAGGCATCTCCAGCGTTAACTGGAGGCCTGGGACTAGAAAGGCTACAGGGAGTCAATGGGGGATGTCCCTAGCTGAAATGCTTACCAGTGATCAATATAGAGAATGAAGCCAGACAGTGGAGGGAGAGGGACATCAACTCCCCATACATACACAACTTTCAACCCCAAATCCCAAAARTTATCCTGCCCRTAAGATGTACAGTGATAGAGATGCAGCAGAGACTGTGGGAACATCCAACCAATAACTGGCCCAACTTAAGACCCATCCCATGTGTGAGAGYCAACCCCTGACACTATTAATGATATTCTGCTAGGCTTTCATAAGGAGCCTAGCATAACTTTCTTCTGAGACATTTTGTCCAGCAGTAGATGAAAATAGATGCAGAGACCCATAGCCAAATATCAGGGGGAACTCAGGGTGTCTGATGGAAGAGTGTGGGATAGAAGTCATTGAGCTGGAGGGATCAAGGACACTACAAGAAGACCTACAGTGTCAACTAACCTGGGCTCAGAGAGCCTCACAGAGAATGAACCACTAACCAAAGAGCCTGCAGGGTCTGGACCTAGGCCTCTTACAAATTTGTAGCAGATGTGCAGCTTGGTCTTCATATGGGTCTCCTAACAATTGGAGCTGAACCTTCCTCTGACTCTGTTGCCTGCCATTGAATCCTGTTCCTCTACCTGGACAGACTGTTTGGGCRTAAGTGATAGAGGATGTGCCTAGTCCTTCTGGGACTATAAGTCCCAGGGTGGGGTGGTACCTAAGTGGTCTTTCCCTTCTCTGAGGCAAAGGGGAGGAGGTAATGGWGTGATGGATTTAAAAGCAGGACTGTGAGGGAAGGGGGCTGCAACTGGAATGTAAATAAAAAACTAAGATATTGGAAAAAAGGACTAGCAACAAATATTGAAAGGGGTATAAAACAATGTAGATTTTCTGAGCTTTTAAATTAAGTTCAAGTTAATACAACTACTTTGAAGATAATTTAAAATGTCTACTGTACATAAAGATATGTTTGACAATGTTATGTGAATGTTATGTGCAATTTGTTGCTGAACATTTGCCCTAAATAATATTCTACACCAAAAGATAAAGACTGTTTGAGGATGTTAATAGCAGCATTCTTTGCAGTATTGAAAAAAGTAAAAAAGAATGAGAGAATCAAAGACATAAATAAAATATACTAGCATGACTCAGTTTAAAATAAATTGGGTATAGTCTCATAAACTCAATATAGGTTGAAAATTTATGGATGTTGACAATTCATAAATTACACCTAGTTTTCCTATCTCTACAGGTTAGAATATAATAATAACACTACTAAGAATTGGCTTGTTATCTTTGTGATCAAGTAGCTGGCTGGCAACTGTGAATCACTTGCCTCTATTCAGAAACATGAGGCAGCACTCTGTCACACACCACTAGTCAGGGAGAAAATACAAATTCAGATTTCAAGGTATGATTGTCTATTACTTTCACACTATTGTAAAAATGACAAATTCAATATTAAGTAATGGAAGTTACAGACTGAGGATGTGCTGGGATTTTATCTCTTATAACAAAATACTTTACAATAATGTGAAAATGAATGTGAGTAGCATCCATAGAATGTAGATTCCTCTCTCAACTTGTTAGTGTATATACCTTATCAATATAGAATTCTAGTTGCTAGCATCTCTCTGCTAGAGTTCGATTGAGTGACTCATTTCCAGAGATGTGAATGTTTTCAGAGAGTCAATAATGATTGGATTGGGAAATTGTATGAGGCTACTCTAGTATAAGATTCAAAGCAAGTAGGTTGTTCTCAGTCAGAGTAATTTACCTCTAGTGCTGTCTCTGCTAAGGATTGGCCTCTGCAATGTCACAGGAGATGTGCTCCAAATTAAAGTTTAGACACTTCAATAGATTTTCTCCACCTTCTAYAAGATGATGGTTCCACCTATCACCTTTGCTTCAAACTGTGCTAGAAATAATAGAGTTTTCTTTAAAATACCTTGTTTATTTCTAGGTTCTATATACAAAAGACATTTCGTCCTCAGGGTTCTCAAATCTTCAAAAGATTTTCTTCAGGCTCCAGCATCTAGCCATATTGAGTGTTGAGTGACAGAGGACCATCAGAGTTATCTCCTTCCCATGTCTGCAACTGTTTGACTCAATTTAATTAGAGGTCATGATGAAAATAAGTCATTAATGTTCCTTAAGATATTAGAAATAGCATTTTGGGTCCTATGAAATTTTAGGAGGAGTTAATATGTTTATAGTATGAATGGCATTTAAGAACCTGGCTCTGTTCAGTGCTTCTGTCCTGATGATAGTCCCACATTCTTTTTTTTTTTTTTGCTATGTACTCTCAGCTGTACCCATCATGGTACTGAACTGAACTTCCTCATTGTCCAACTATGCACAATTATACAAGCCAGACCTTTACCTAATGATTGAAACATTATCAATTTAATCCATGTTGAAAAAGCACTGGAGAGTTAGCTTTAAAGTCAAGCATACCTATCTACTTTGCCCATAATTRTATATTCTACCTAGTTGTATTGACTATAGGTTTCATTAAATAAAACAAAAAATAAACAAAATATCTGAAAGTACAAACAGCCTTTCAAAAACAATTCTAAAATTACACTGAAAGGCTTTACACTGCTACATACTAAAGTTAAACCTGTTTTTTTCATTACTCGGTGATATTAGAGTTGTTAAAGAAATAAGCCAA
>BDUI01011389.1:35042-48405 GCA_002335545.1 Apodemus speciosus
ATTCCAATCCCCTTCAAGACCCTACTTTTCCACGAGGGTCCCAAAGCTCCATCCACTGTTTAGCCGTGAGTGTCTGTGGCCCTCTGGGTCAGATGCTGGGTGGAGACTCTCAGAGGACAGCCAGACTCCTGTCTGCAAGGATAAGAGAGTGCCATTGATAGTGTCAGGGATTGGTGCTTGCCCATGGAATGGGTCTCTAGTTGGGCAGGTTATTGGTTGGCCATTCCCTCAGTCTCTGCTCCATCCCTTGTCCCTGCATTTCTTGGAGACAGGATAAATTTGGGGTTGAAAGTTTTATGGGTGGGTTGGTGTTTCTTTGCTCCACAAGGTTCCTGCCTGGGTACAGAAGGTGGCCTCTTCGGGTTCCATATCCTCAATGCTGTGAGTCACATCTAAGRTCACCCCCACTGACTCTTGGGTGCCTCCTTTAATCCCAGGTCTCTGTCACATCCTGGAGATGCCTCCCACCCCCTCCACCCCCTCATAAGTTGAAAATTTCCACTCATTCTCATGGTCATCTGGCCATCTCTCCTGTCCGTCCCCACACCTGATCCTGAACACCCTCCATTCCCCCCCATCCCCTCCCCCACCCAGATCCCTCCCTCCATCTACCTCTTATGACTATTTTATTCCCCTTCTAAGTGAGATTCAGGCTTACTTCCTTGTGCCTTCCCTCTTGTTTAGCTTCTTTGGGTCTGTAGAGTGTAGCATGGGTATCCTGTATTTTATGGCTAATGTCCACTTATAAGTGAGTACGTGCSTTTTGGGACTGGGTTACCTCACTCAGAATGATATTCTCAAGTTCCATCCATTTGCTTGCAAAACTAATGATTTCTTTGTTTTTTTATAGCTAAATAGTACTCCACTGTCAGGATATGCCACATTTTCTTTATCTTCAATTGAGGGACATCTAGGTTGTTTTCAGTTTCTGGCTATTGCAAATAAAACTGCTAAGGACATAAYTGAGCAAGCATCTTTCTGAGATGGTGGAATATAAGAATCTTCACCAAGYCTACATCTAAAAGAGGGATTAATATCCAAAATGTATAAATCACTCAAGAAGTTGGATGCCAACAACCCAAATAGTCCAATTTAAAAATGGGGAGCAGAGTTAAACAGAGAATCCTCAACAGAGGAATCTCAAATGGCCAAGAAGCACTTAAAAATGTTCAAAGTCATTAGTCATTGGGGAAATACAAATCAAAACAACTCTGATACATTGGTCAGAATGGCTAAAATAAAACACTCAAGTGATAGCATGTGCTGTCAAGGATGTGGAGGAAAGGGAACACTGGTGGAARTGTAAACTCATACATCCACTTTGGGAATCAATTTGGAAGTTTCTCAGAAAACTTGGAATAGTTCTACCTCAAGACCAAGCAACACCATTCCTGAGCATATACCCAAAAGATGTTCCACATCCCAAAAAGAACACCTATCCTTTTAATGAAAGCWACTCGGTGTTTTGCTAACAAATTCCTCACTATTTAACTTCAGAATATTGTATTACCAGTCAAGAAAATCCCCATTCCCAATAATAATTACTCATTTTGTAGCTACCTCCCACCCACAAAGTGACAACCACTAATTTACTTCTGTCTCTGCAAATCTACCTTTGGGAAATTTTTTTATACAAATGAATTCTTTACATGAGCTCTTTGTCCCTGAGCATAATGGCTCCAAAGTTTCGTCCATGTTGTAGCATGAAGCAGAATTGTGTTCCTTTTTATGGTTACGTAGTATTTCCTCATGTGGGTGTACTATTTCTTGTTTATCTATTCATAGAAATTGTGATCTCTTCCACATTTGGACTACTCTGAGTAATGCCGCTCTAGGCGTGCATATACTTGTTTGGGGATGGACATGTGTTTTCAATTCTCTTGGCTCTGTGCCTAAAAGTGGAATTGCTAGGTCATATGGAAACTCTATGTTTAATGTTTTGAGGGAGTGCCAGACTATTTCCAAACAGCTGTTGCATTAACTTTTCCTGGGAAGATGCGAGCAAACGCTTACTCACTCCAGACAGGACTCCAACAATAGAGCAAAGAAACGATTCCACCCAAGTCTTGGTGAATTAATGAGTTTAATTGTGATTACTAACATAAGCATGTGTGAGGAGGTACCTACAGAAACATGGACAAATCAAAAGCAGCTATACAACCCAAGAGAAGTCCCTGTCCCCACAGCCAGCCTCTGAGAATTACTTACATGTCATCATGAAGGGGTTGGGCTGTGTGAGCCCCTTACCCCATTACTGAATGTTATTGAGCCCAGTCTTTTGAGGATCTCAATTAGGCATTCACAGCTGCTGAGTGTTCAAGAAGGCAACAGTCATGTCATGCTGGAGGAAAGCACACCAAAGCAGCAGCTGAACCACTTGGCATCCGCACCAGCCACGAATGAAGATTCTAATTTTGACATGTACTCTTCAGCGTTCCAACTGACCCTCTTTTCTAATCAAAGCCATTCTAGTGGATATGAGATGATGTGCTGTGTTAAATTGGCTTTGATGTTCATTTATCTAGCTATGCTGATCATATCTTCAGGAGCCTAGTGGCCATCAGTATGTTCTCATGACTAAATATTAATTCAAACCCTTTGCTTGCTTTTAGTTTAATTATCTGTATTCATCGTGGATACTAGTACATTATTAGCTATGGTTTCAAATTGTTTTTGTCTTCTTATGCTACTGAGCTTTGATGAACCAATTTTCAGAGTCTAATTTATCTTGCTTTTCATTCACGTTTGTGCTTTTGATACTATATTTTAAGAAGTGTTGCTCAACTCAAGATGATAGGTTTACTCTTTTTTTTTCTTCTCTGTGTTCTACAGTATAGCATGTTGGGGGAGGGGAKCAAACAATGTGATGCCCATGAATGAAAACGTCAGAATGAAGCCWAAGATTTTGCAGGCTAGCCTAAAACTACATAAAAATGAAAGTACTATACTTTCAGGACATACTTGAGCCTGTTCCGTGGAGATTAGTTTTTACTTGCTGTAAGTCACATGCCCAGCTCCATTACTCTGCATGAGGTGACACAATAGTCCTTTTCCTARTGATCCTCTATGATTCCTTAAATACCTCCTCAGCATCCTGGGATAATACCTTCCTACCATTCCCCCTAAAAAGAGTTGAAGCTCTGTTTGGCCCTTTCTTTTATATTTTTATTCTGTCTTGGATTTTGTGTTCATGTAAAGTGGGCGGGGGTCACCATTTGCACAGTGGTGTTTGACAAAATTTCCCTCCCTGCTAAGCCASGATGCCATCTCTTCTATCATAAATCTCCACACGGGCTTCGTTGTGTTACCGGAAGCTCTAGTTCATCCTCCTATTCCCTCGAACATTGACTTTACCATAGCTTTACATACAAAGTCATTGAATCTTGATTTGTGGCCTTCTACTTGGCTTCTTCTCACATAGTGTTCTTCTTTTCCTGTGACTGTTGGAGGTTTCTCCTGCCATGTTAGCTCTCCTGCTCACCCCAGCTATGTATCGTATCTACTTTGGGAACTGATTGTCTGCTTGTTCTGTCTGCTGATTGATTCCTGCGCGCAGGGGCCTCTCTTCATATTCTGATATCATCCTTATAGAAATTTCTTTCTGGGGGAGCCTAGGAATAGGAAAATACCATGAAGAGAGATTTCACTTAGTAACTTCTTTTAGGGGAAATCTGTTTATTTGAAGTTTCTACATCATGGCAATGAACATTCTTCATGGTCCTTTTCTGGCCATGATGTTTTTAGATCAGTTAGGCAAAGTTTTCCTACCTTTGCTTGTGTCCTAAGCATATGCCAACATCCTTCCAACTTTCCTGGACTAATTGGGCCATTTCTAATCCTCCTGAGATAGACAAGGCTTTTGTGAAGACTTCTAGTAGAAGACTGTATTTTTAAGTACAGAATTAATGTAGATTGTAAATTTAAATTAAAATTAACACAGTTGAGTGTTTGCACAAACTAAGGGTAAAGGGGCACCACATTCAGACATATGTCTTTATAACAAAGCCATAATGTCACTGCACTTTCAAATTCTATGAGAAGGATAAGAGCCATCTGGTAGATCTTCCTAAAATGAAGGGATACAGAATGATGTCATCTCCTTTTACTAACAGAAAAAGTGCCTGTCCCTCTGTCCTTTGGAAAGGATTTCACACTGCTGGTCAGGCTCTGCCCTGACTGATTCCTCTTGATGAGCAGAGGCAATTCCACCAACATCAACTTATTTCAACCTAGACAACGGGTTTGTATAATTGGCAAAGTAAGTCTTATCTTTTATGCTACAAATAGCACTGACATCTCTGTGATCCAAAGGTGTTTTTAATCTATTCTTTGTCTTTAATTTTATATATCTTAAAAATTAAACTTACAGTTGGAYCTTTAAAGGTAATTCTAATAGTCAGTTTTCATCTGATGTTACAGGTTTTGCAATATCTCTAAGTTTTTACATTAAAACATCTCTAGTTYTTCTAAAAGCAGAATTTAGCCATCATGAGTACTGAGTAGAAAATCCCTTTTTTTAATGTTGCAGATGGCATAACCTATCCATAGAATTTGTAACAAGCAGAGWGGTCCTGAAAAGATAGACATCTCAAAGAAATATCACTACTAAAGCTATGTCTTGTAAGTTTTAGTAAGGAAAATTTAAGGTCCTACTTTATGAAAAAGCTCTATGTCTTGCTCAGTATGCGTTTTAAAATAAGAATACTTAACATGAACCTCTAGTAACAACCAATAGAATGGCTTTTCAAATGCAGTTTAATTCCACCTTAAAAGCAAGTCCAAATAAAAGACTAAAACCATATTACACAGGAACTCTAAGATACATGAAGTCTCTCAGAAGCTGGAAGCAAAGATGACTAAATAACATTAGGAAAGAGAAATATTTTTCCAAATTTCCTTTGTTATGACTTCCATATAGTAATTATTAGCAATTAATGGAAACTAATCATTTGCCTTTCCGTATTTAAAAAAAATTAGCCTATTCAAATTTCTTTTAAAATGCGCTTAATTAAGTACAAACCTTTATCACATTTTCATAGAAATACACAGATCGGTAGCAACATAATGGGCAATAAGAAACATTTACTCAAGCTATTAAATTCTTGAAATGTTCTTTAGGAGAGGGAAATATGGATCTAATTTGAGGGTRTACCTTTAAGAATTCTTATCTGTATCTCTCTAGAGAACTGTTATTTCTACACATCTGTGACTATTAAATAGAGAACTTTTTCATTTTATGTTTGTATAAGTTTGAACCAAAAAGTATGTTTGGGGGTTTCTAACATTATAATTATCTTAACACWATCAAACTATTAGACGTTTGACAGCTAGTCATCCAACATACTTTTTTTTAATTTTACAGACACATGGGAAATGAAGCTAAGCCACCCTGTAAGTGAGCCTTTGGAACTAGAGGACGAAGGGCCAGGGACTGTGCAGACGTGGACATCCGTCCCAGGAATAAAGTCATGGTTGATGAGAAATGCCTTTAACTCCCAAACCAAAACTCAGGGTTCAGAGTCCAAAGCCAAACTGAGAACATGAAAGATCTACAACAGGATAACTCTTATTAAGTCAATCAATTAATAAATCAATATATAGAGTCTACAATTTGCTTAGTGTGTTTAGGCTACACAAGATCAAACATGGGAAGGAGGGGGGAAATAAATGCTTAAAGAAGCACAGATTATATATTAGATGATATAAAGATAAAATGAACCTCAAAGGAGGAAGCCAAWGAGCCAAAAAACAAATTACRGGGATAGAAGTGTGTGTGTGTGTCATTTAAAAGGAGTATTAATAGCAGCACTAGAAATAATTTTTGTAAAATTCACTAATAGGATGGGAAGTCCTATAGGGAAGGAAGAAGCTAAAGTAAGAAGATCAAAAATTAAGGCAACATAAATTTAGAACTAGGGCAGRCCTCAAGGATCTCATTCCATAACCCTTCAGCCAGGAAGACAACACCCAGACAAGATCACCCAGACGAGGTCACCCAGCCTAAGGTCACACAGGCTGGATCTTGAGTAGAAGTTGAGGCCTGGATTCCAGGCTTTCAGGCACACAGAAGAAGCCATCCCTTTGATCTCCACMGGCCATAGGATGATGCTTAAGGCTCTATTGACATGGGATCCGTACTTGACCACAGCTGTATACAGACTGTTTGCTTGTTCTTCAAATCACATAATTTTTCCCCTCCAAAACCACTAAACTCTCATTTGAGAGTGTCTATAGTGTATCCAACCTTTGCAGAATCTCCCAGTCAAAACTCCAAACTCCCCAGCCCTTTCCCCTTCTCCATCTCACAAGTGTGAAATCTTATTTTCCACTTCTCTGCTCAAATTTAACAAGCCACCTCCTGTTTAACCTTTTCCTATGAAAGCTGAAAGCAGCAGGCTGTCATCTGGCCACCCTAGTGCCCCTGGCTGCTCCAGTTTCCCCACCAGGAGCCCTGGGCAGAAGAATTCTGGGCCCTCTGGTAACAGCGGTCCTAGCCCTGTGTGTTCCATAAAGCTACACTTTACACCGCTGTGATTTAGACAGTCCACAAAAGAACCTTCCACCAACATTCGAAACCTTTCTACAACATCTCTGCAACTGTCCTCTCACCCTCTAACCGGGAGAGAGACATTTAGATAGCATTTAATTATGGTAGAACTATCAAAGACTGATTAAATGAATCTTTGTTGACACTGGGGTTTTGTTGATGGTGTTGTTTTATTGCTCTCTGAGAAGATATGCTCAGTTAAAACACTATGGCTCTCAATTAGGCAGCTGGGTGACGTATAAATATATATTTATGTTTGATGCCTAAGTGACCGTTGGCTTCCCTACTGTTTTACTTAGCTAACAAAACAACTCTATCAAAGTAAGTATTATTCCAAAACCCAACTTCCTGTGCAGAATGCTCCCACATGCCCCATCCGTCTGGCTCTCTGATGAACTACATCGTTTCTTATAAACTGTCCATGGCCCATAAATTTTCAGACATAAAGGCTATTACTGTGCTCTGCAAATCTGCTGAGAATTTGGGCCTTTCAACTCTGTCTTACCTGGCTGGAAATGAGAGCATGAAGAAGTGTCACCTCCGGGCTCTCCCTCTGTCCTCCCATTCACTCTCCGTTCAGTGAGAATCATGTAACACATACAAGTCTGAAACAAGAGTCTGCTCTGACTAATTCGAAGCAGCTTTAGCATCAAATTAGCATATTTTTCCTGCAAGTGCTACATGGAAGAATAGAGAAAAAAGAGGCTTGGGAAGATTTATAATTAATCTAAGCACTGTAACTTAGAAAACCCAGAAGATTAAAAGGAGGAAGAAAGGAAGGAGAGAGGGGAATGGAGTTCTCTTTTCCACTTTATTTTTATTTTATATGCATGAACATTTTGTCTACACATATGATTGGTGCCCATGATGGCCAAAAGAGTAAAAGATACCTGGGGACTGGATGTTGTGACTTGCCATGTGGGTGCTGGGAATAGAATTCTGGTCTTCCTAGAGAGTAGCCAGTGATCTTAAAACTCTCCCCAGTAAAAGTCTTGTTTTTAAATACTAACAGCTAGATCATTTGTGATGGTAGCAGAATGAGGATGGAGACAGCACATCTTAGCACCAGTCTAAAGTATGTTACCCAGGACTGAACACTCTGAAAGGAGACGTCACTTATGCCTGTGTGTGCCTTGCAGCTTATAGTCATCTAGACACAACTGAAGTTGGAATAAGTACCAAAATTTCAGAATGAAAAATGGGAACTTGACATGCCTGGGCTCTGAGCTTTCTTGTTGATTTATCACTAATTCCATGAGTTTCATTTGATGATTTCAACAATAATGATGGACAGTATTGCCAGTCTGTTAACTCCATGGGACAACAGTGGTGTCAATCAACAAACGGCATTTGCCTCAGACAACATCAAATACATCTGGATGTTTTCCAGGATCAAACCACTTAAAATTGTGGACATTGGACAGTATGATCTCATGAGAAAATTGCTGTATTTTAGGGTTTTTTTTCCAAAGCAAGCATGGAAGACTCCTGGAAAGAAGGCAAGAGAGTTTGCATGGTGGGGTATCAGGTCTTTGCTTCAGGCAGCTTCGCCAGCCTTTTCTTGGGCTGGAAGATCTTCTCACCTCACCACCTTCTTGCTTCCATTCACATCTTATTAAGTAAACGATGAGCTGTTCTTGCTAGCATTAGCATTGTTGATAGAGAAACACGGTGTTCTGTTGAAGAATTCTTCAGGCAACATAAGGAAACTGTGAACGGTCTGTGTATTTAGTTTCAAGAGGGCCACCATATTCTAGAGAAGGCAGCCTTAATCACATTAACACTGTTTAATTTTTCTCTCCTGGGTAGTTACCAAAACTGCTAAAATATTTATCAAGGTGATTAAYCTTACCTAGCTTAAGGAACCTATGGTAAAAGAGAACTTCAATGACCAGTCAGTCATCTGAAATGTCTTCCATCACATCCCCATTGCTGGTGCATTTAAGACATGAAGGCAGTTTCATCTTTTATTGCCTGAAAAAAAAATATCTGCTGTACTACGCGCATAGTCCACAGTGACTAGGAATCAGAGCTGCCATGTTGTGACTTTCCCTGCTATTTATATAGATGATTTACACCAAAAATCMTTTTCAGTGGAAATAATCAAAATTAAAATACGGTTTGTTACCATGGCATGTTGCTGAAGCCCTTGATGAAACAATCCTGGAAGACCAAGGGTGACGTAAAATGAATTCAGGAAGTTCGCTGTCTGCTAAGATAGTGGATAAATTCAAAGTGCTGAGTGTTGTGTAGGATGAGTTCATTTTCTCTCGCAAGTTTTCTTTACAGAAGAACATCAAACCTCACTGGGAACACTTGACTGTGGAGTAATAGGGAACCACACGCCACATACTCACAGCACAATGGCATGACACTCTGCTTCCTGACAGCTGTCCGGACAGATGGTTAAAACTTAAGTTCTATAAAAATATTTTTTTCATCNCTTACCTAGCTTAAGGAACCTATGGTAAAAGAGAACTTCAATGACCAGTCAGTCATCTGAAATGTCTTCCATCACATCCCCATTGCTGGTGCATTTAAGACATGAAGGCAGTTTCATCTTTTATTGCCTGAAAAAAAAATATCTGCTGTACTACGCGCATAGTCCACAGTGACTAGGAATCAGAGCTGCCATGTTGTGACTTTCCCTGCTATTTATATAGATGATTTACACCAAAAATCMTTTTCAGTGGAAATAATCAAAATTAAAATACGGTTTGTTACCATGGCATGTTGCTGAAGCCCTTGATGAAACAATCCTGGAAGACCAAGGGTGACGTAAAATGAATTCAGGAAGTTCGCTGTCTGCTAAGATAGTGGATAAATTCAAAGTGCTGAGTGTTGTGTAGGATGAGTTCATTTTCTCTCGCAAGTTTTCTTTACAGAAGAACATCAAACCTCACTGGGAACACTTGACTGTGGAGTAATAGGGAACCACACGCCACATACTCACAGCACAATGGCATGACACTCTGCTTCCTGACAGCTGTCCGGACAGATGGTTAAAACTTAAGTTCTATAAAAATATTTTTTTCATCYTCTAGAAAAATATCTGGGAATCATTTATTGTGTCAAAGCCACTTTTTTTTTTACAACTTTACCATCAACAATTAATGCAAGGAACTGAAAAGACATTGACTTAAGCTGGGCTTTCCATAAAAATTTGATCAAACACAAGGAAAAATGACTTATAAGCAGCTCTTTTCCTAGCTGCCCATTCACAATCTCCTTCACCACTGACATGCCTTGTGGAGAAACAGAAAATACAGTTTCCCACTTTCACTATCCTCTTGATTTGAATGAGGGTAACAAGCAACTTAATCTCAAAAAGTAGTCATTACCCTTGATAGCAACAATAGCCAAGTGACGTTAGGACACGTCTAAACAGTTACCTTCAGTTATCACCTCCTACACCATGAAATGGCTGCTTAGCACCAGTGTGGTGATGCCATTAGTTAAAACTTAAATGAGTTATGACACGATTTTAGATAAATTTGGTGTCTCCAGTTTCCTCCATTTCAGACATTGGCTGAAACTAGTACAACACCCGAGACTCACTGCAGAATTATTTAGTAACTAGCATTAAACACAGGCAGCCTGGTTGGGAACTGCTCACCAGCCGACTTGTTTATTAAAAAGTGCTTTTCGGGTAGAGCAGGTAAGTTAATCAGTAACCAAAAAAATATGTAAGCCTACTTTACCTAGTTTATTACTGATAAAGGTGTGAAATTTCTGAATAAATGGCCCTGGAGCCATTTGCTGGCTAGAGCCTCATTCCCACAAGGCATGCAAACCATACACAGATCTCCTGGTTCAGCTGGAAACAGTTCACAACTGCCTTGACCTCTCTTGTTTATCTGTCCATAGAAGAGGCTCTCTTGTTTATCTGTCCATAGAAGAGGTTTTGCTTTAGTATCGGTATGCAGATTTTTATTTCCATTTTCCTACAAGGTTTGCTTTGCTGTCCTTCAAGATAGAGGGTACCTTTCAAGTGGCCCACAACTCTCATAGGCCTATAATAGCTGTAATTTTTCAACAAGGTCGGGAGGAATTGTTAGAAGATTTTGATGTTGCATACTGTTTAAAATGTTTTGACTATATAGCCTTTGTCTAAATGTCTGCTAAGTCATCTTAAGAACCCTGATGTCCTATTCCCTCCAGGCCTGCTAATCTTCCTCCTAATCGTCCATCAGAGTCTCCAAGCTCCATCCATTGTTTGACTGTGGGTGTCTGCATCTGAGTCAGCTGTTGGGTGGAGCCTCTCAGAGGACAGCCATGTTAGTCTCCTGTCTACAAGCATAACAGAGTATCATTAATTGTGTCTGGGATTGGTGCTTGTCTATGGAATGGGTCTAGAGTTGGGCCAGTTATTGGTTGGCTTTTAAAGACCAATCGAGTCAATTAACCTGGACCCTTGGGGCTCTCAGAGATGAGCCACCAAGCAAAGAATATACACAGGCTAGACCTAGGTCTTCCAGTTCCTATGCAGCAAATGTGTGGCTTGGTCTTCATGTGGGTCCCAAACAACTAGAGTGGGGGCTATCCCAAGAGCTGTTGCCTCTCTGTGGGATATGTTCTTCTATCTGAGCTGCCTTATCTGGCCTCAGTGGGAGAGAAAGCACATAGCCTAGCAGRGACTTGATGTGCTWGGGTGGGGAATACCCAAGGGGCCCCCACCTACTCAGAAGAGAAGGGGAGGTAGGGATCGGAAAGGATTATGAGAGGAGGTGATCAGGAGGGGGCAGTGAGCAAGATGTAAAGTGAATAAGTAAAAAATTAATTTAAAAAGCAACATTATATCAGAGTCTTACCTAGTAAATGTTGACAGAAAAAAATCATGAAAGAAACACAAAGCCAGAATTCCATGGAGTACTTCTTCTGCTCTGGTCTCCGGGCAGAATTCAGACATGTAATTCTATTTAGTTGCAAGACAAGTAGGGAAGGTGGGGCGTTTTTTCTAATTCAGCATGGCCAGGGTTCCCTTCTTCAAGAGGAAGGAGTAGTCTGCCATACTGTCAGCAGCCTTATGAATAGTAATGGTTGCTATAATATTAAAAGAAAAAGGGAGTGAAAAAGGAAACTCGTGCAYGGAAAGACTCCTCTACAGTCCACACCAGAGCTATACTTTGTAGAAGAGATGGCTACAGCTTTTATTCCTTGTACTAATCCCACAAGCCTTCCTATAATTCAAGCTCAAAGTTAAATATTAAAACCAATATACCATGAAGTGGGAACCTTAGAGGGGGATTAAGTTTTGAGAACAGGGCACTCATGAACAAAATTAACTGCCTTATAAAAGGGTTAGGGTAGTTAGCAAGGCCCTGTCCATCTGGTCTTCTGCCACATGTGTCCTCAGCGACCCTCTTCTACAGATGACCAGGACCAGATACTTGCTTGCTCTTGGATGCCTCAGCCTCCAGAAATGCAAGAAATAGAGTTCTTAAGTATTTCATTAAAGTCACACAAAAAGTCTAAGAAATCTCTAAACAGATAAGAAGAGAAATTCTCTGAATGATAAAAGAACTTGCCCAAGATGACTTAATTCATGGCGGGGGCACCAGACTGGTGTTTCTGAAGGCCACATTCATCCCACCCAGTCCCCACAAGAAGCTGGCACGCCGACCTCTCATTCGACCTCTAGATACACCGAAGAGACTAAGCAAAGCTTAGGACACAGGTTACAGTGATTTTCAGAACTGCGTTGACCTCAAAAGAATGTTTTCTGCCTTTGAAGTGAATAGTAATTCTTCTTTACTAGTGCATTATAATTCAATATATTTTAATGTCAAAATGGTTCAATTACAATGGAATTTGAGAAAACCTACAGTCAGTGTAGTTTTATTAAATCTCAGTGGTCTTTATATTGTGGGTCAGCAAATTAACGTTTCCCTTGCATGACTGTCATTCTGATATACACAGCTCTGAAAGAGTTAAGTAAAGTGAGCATCATTGTTAATGATGGCTTTCATGGAAGAAACATGTGTATTTATGGATCTTCTGGTAATTCTCTGCATTAATTGCTTGACCTCAAAGTGACCGGAGAAGGTCAAAATTCCTGTAATGTCTCCAAGTGGCACATTTTCATGTCTAACTTAGCTGAAAAGTATATAAAAGCTAAGGCTGCCTGAACGTGCCCAAATAGCTCTGCCATTAAAATGACCTCAAAATGCAAGTTAATCCCTCCAAGGTCAATTGTAATTTATGTTCAATTAACTGGCTCAAGAAACCTGTTTCAGACAGAAGCCAGAAATTAAGAAGTCCATTGCCTGAATTTTCGATGGGAAACTCTTTTTGTAATAGCCACTGTCAGGAGACCTGAGTGAGAGATGCCACTGTCCCTACCCGGGCAGTTAAGTCTCCTCCTCATTCTGTCCAACTGACCACAATGCCTTGCTCTGGGGATGATTTGAAAGCTTGAAGGGTTCAGATGGAAACCCCATTATTTCGGTACTTACTGCACATGAACAAAGGAACAAGCCTCAGTCTATTTCAGCATGGAATATGAAAAGTTAAGCAGCCTTTACAACACATCAAAAAGCATAGAAGATAGATTTGGAGGTGTTTCAACTAAGAAAATATAAGGAATTTTATACAAATACAAATAATGGTATCATAARTCATAGCCACTAAACACTGAATCTATTTGTCCATTCTTATAAAAATAAAGAAATGTAGTCAGAAAAAGGCAAAACACTTCCTTGCTGTAAAATATTAAGTTATATATTAAAATAACCAATTATTAGCTAAAAATATGATAGATTGTTAAGTTATAGAATGTTAAGTTTAAAATGTCAATGCTACAAAACTAATGTGGGT
>BDUI01011390.1:26939-43544 GCA_002335545.1 Apodemus speciosus
ATATGTAAATAAAATATAAAATATTAACAATAAACTATAAAAATTAAAAAGTAAAATATAATTATATCACTTCTTTCCTTGCCTTCCTCCCTCCAACCCCTTCCATGTACCACCCTCTCCTCTTTCTCTATCTCTCAAATTTATGGCCTTTCTTTAATATATATGTACATGTAAATATTATATATGTGTACACATTATATATACACACGTATATTATATTGTTTACATGTATATATTATATATACATGTACATATATCTGTATGTATATGTGTGTATATGTATATATATACATATATATAAAGTCTGCTTAGCCTGTATAATATTACTTGTATGTATATGATTTCAGGGTTGACCACTTAGTATTGGATAACCAATTGGAGGCCTCTTCCCTGGGGAAAACTATTTTTTCCACTCTTAGATTCCCTCTGTTGCCTGTAGTTTTTCGTTGAGGGGATTTTCTCCTTCCATGTTAATATATCAATTGGTTTCATCCTTGTTCAGGTCTTCTTTAGGAATCCATATTGTTGAAACTTCATGGGTGTAGCTTTCCTGACTTTTCTAGAAGATCTCACAGCAGAAAGACTTTCTGGTCCTCTCTGACTATTACAATCTTTCTGCCCCCCTCTTCTGAAATGTTCCTTGAGCCTTAGATAGAGGAGTTGTTTTCTAAATATATCTGCTGGGGCCAGGCAACCACAGTCACTTTCATTTGGTTGTGGTTTTCTGTAATGGTCTCCCTGTTGCAGAGAGAGATTGCTTTGACAAAGGGTGAGAGCTACACTTATATGTATAACTATTTGGAAAGCAGTTAGGAATTACATTGGTTTAGTAAAGTAGTGGTTGTAAGTTCTCCTCCAAGATCTATGGCCTCACTAACCCTGGGTAGGTTTCCAACTGTAGGCATTATTTATTTCCCTCTAGTTGAGCAGGCCTTATGTTTAAGTAGAGAGCCAATGGTTACTGCCAATATATGTGTACCATTGTTGCACCTTGGGCTTACTGTGCCATGCTGGTGGTTGCTCTAATGAAAGATCTTGAAAAGGCTATGGTCGCAGCAATACTACTGCGTGTTGTATGCAGAGAACTAATGTATTATTAGAGAAGCACAACCTCTTTTTGCCTGTCAGCCATGTTGCTATGGCCATGGCATTTATTTTCTCTAGAATTTAATTTCCGCACGGTCACGTGAAAGGAAAGGAGTGGAGAGTTTGTGCCTAAGATCTTTTGCTGCTTCTTTGAACCTTGTAACCTTAAAAATCAGTTTGAACAAACAATTGGATTTTCTGCTCTACTTGAGGTATTTTTCCAGTGCTTCCCATCCAGAGAAAGAATCCCTTGCCTCATCAGAGCAAGACAAAAATATAAGTGGGCCAGCACTGGCAGTCAGATCAACGACTCCTCCAAGGCGTCCACAAAACTCGCAATAATCTGAATACTGTCTGAGATGTGAGCAACTGCAGGAAAACTCAGCCATAAGAGACTTCCCCTAGCTTGGTTACTATTGACAATTGATCCATGTACTAATAGCTTGTTTCCACAGTACCTATGAGCAAAGAGTCTCTATTTTCTCCAGAAAGGGACCAGCAGATTCTCAGAAGGTCACATTGGAAAAGGAATTGAGAGCCACCAATCAACAATCGCAAGCACCACTGTAACCGTGGGCAGTGCAGCTAGTCACAGCGTGACCAGAATCCTCATGATGCTTGACAAGCCAGTGTCTCAGACACCTCGGTCATGAAGAGGGAACCGTGATGGGAGAGAAGGGCACTGCCTCTGGCTTCTGTGGCTCAAAATGCATTCGGTCAGAAGTCAGTTTCGTTTATTTATTTATTTATTTATGGAGACAGGGTTTCTCCATGTAGCCCTAGTTGTCCTGGAACTCTCTGTGAAGACTAGGCTGTCCTCCAACACAAAGAGATCCTCCTGCCTCTGCCTCCTGAATGCTGGGATCAAAGGCATTTGCCATGCCATCCATCCTCAAAAGTCAATTTTGAAAAATAAAAGCATGCAAATGTATAAATATAGATATGAATTTATGTCATCAAGGATTAACAGGAGAACACTAGGATCTCACACCAGCTCAAGAGGAAAAGCATGTACACAGGCAGATAAGAAAAGGTGAACAATAACTGGAGAAAAATTCTTCTGTCCATGGGGCGCGATCAACGGGTCTTCATAGAAGAAACTGCACATCTGTAAAGAAGAATCAATTGCATTATTATTTTTCTACCCTTTATAGCGATTATAATAAAGCTCAGCACAATAACAATGCAGTAACTCAGAAGCCAGGCCAGAAAGGACATAGAATTATCAGTCTCTGGCTTTTCCTTCTTTGGGTTTCTTTCTTTCTTTCTTTCTTTCTTTCTTTCTTTCTTTCTTTCTTTCTTTCTTTCTTTCTTTCTTTCAAAACATCTAGCCAGATACCCAAGGCTGGCTTTGAACTCATGATCCACTTGTTTGAGTCTCTCAGTTGCCAGGATCACAAGTGTATGCCACCACACCCAGTTCTCTAGAAGGTTTGCATGGTTTGCCCTAAGATTCACACYGAGGAACTATAATGTAAAAGAATGCAAAACACAGAGGATATGCCAAAGGTCTACTCTAGGTTTGTCATCTGGAACAATCCATTTGTCTCTTCTGGATTCACCTTCCTTTTCAGTAAAATAATAATGGCAAACTTATCTTTTTATAGTGATATAAAAGTTAAGTTGAATAAAGATAATGGACACAATTCACCAAACAGTAAGTGGTGACCTTTATTTGGTAGTGGCAATTACACAGGAATGTAAATAGTATACTCAAGAGATAATGTGGATCTACATTTGAAGAACAGTATCTTATAATAATCCAGGTAATGTGCTATGAAGATTGTAAAATATTTTTTTGTTGTTGATGGAGAATATAGAGACTGCTACTCTTGCAAAGGACCTTGGTTTAGTTTCCAGTACCACATTGCCTGGCTGTCCAGCAATCACATCCTAACTAAGACAACTTAGTACCAGGAGTGGAGTATTGCTATGATAGACCTGGTCATGATGTTTGATGTTGGTGGAAGGATTTGGAAGTTGGCTTAGAAAAGCCACTGAGTGTTGAGAGCTCAGTGGGCTGTTCTGTAGGAGCTTGGAAGATAAGAATGTTGAGGGCAAGACAGATGATGGAGGTCTGGGCTATGAAGTTTCAGAGGGAAGTTTAAAGACTCTTTTGGTGCTATTTGTTATTTTGGCTAAGATTCCGTGGTTCTAGTCAGCTGAGGTTGAAGAATTGGTAGTGATTAACAAGTTGCCAGAACTACTAAAATAAATAAAATCTTTGCTTTGCTGGGATACTCCATGTTGGTCAGCTGGACCTGAGAAATTAGTGGTCATTATGAAGAAACTAGTACCCTTACTGTGAAGTCTTCTGGACAGTGTTTCCTGAGAATGCACAGAAGCTGTCTTCCAGACACAGTCAAGGCTTCACCTCATGCCGGTAGCCAGACTTGGTAGTGTAAGAGTTATCCAGGTGGTACTGGTTTTGAAAGCACGAAGGGGTCGTGGAGAGCAGCTGAGGCTTGGCACTAAGGCCATTGGTGAATGTGTAGTATTGGTGGCAGTTGAAGACCCAGGATTGAAGGGTTCGTGCAAGGAAGTTGAGTCTTGGCACCATGAATAGAGCCCATTTGAAGCCATTGGTGAGAGCACAGCTCAGTTGCAGTAGAAGACCCAGCATTTTGGAGATATCAATATCTTGGTATGAACAACAAGAACAGCATGAGCCCAAATAAACGTGACCTTTCAAACTCTCCACAATATGTATCTGTCACAGCAACAAGAAAATGAATATGATATGATATGATGATATGATATGTTGCATGCATGCTTAGTTCATCATGGTTTTGCAGGGTTTGGCCCATGCTTGTTTGGGTCTGTGTGCTGGGGCAGAGCATCCTGGTGGCAAGCATATGTGATGAAAGAAACTGTTCATCATGGAAAAGAAGCAGAGMGAACAATAGGAAGGGGCCAGGGATCAGACAGTCCTAGGGTTCACTACTTCGAGGGTTAATGTGGGTTAATGATGAATCTTCTTCTTCCAGAAGCTCTCAGAGCATCAAGAGTACCAGAGAAACAGACAGACCCAGAGCCTGACAAGGACTGACAGCTACAAACAGAATAAATACAACTATTGGTAACCTGAGTGCCAAGGTTGCCTTAGGAACTGAAGGAAGTATATAGGTTTAAGTCTGTCCAGTATCTTTCGAGGGGGAAAGTGTTACTTTTCTTTGTTCTCTCAAGAGCTCTTCATTACTCACTAAGAGTTTGCAAAACTTACTTCCTTCGGGGTGGCTGGGTATGAGACCAACAAAGAGAATAAACTCTGGTGAAATACTTTTCACTGAACCTTCTATGTAAAGTCCAAGTCTCAAAACCAGATGAGTGAAAGATGGTTTCCTCTCATTTCCTACGCCAGGCTCCGCGATTTAGGAGGAAAGACAGAGACTATTTTCTCCTTTTCTCATGTCCCAACAGAACGTCATGTTGACCTTTGATGCAGATGCATTTAGCTGATTAAAGAGGTTATAAAACATTTGTTTTTCTTTGTCTTTCTGTCTTTGCCAGACTGGCCAACAACAAGGAAAGATCTGTGCACTGGAATGCAGCGTGGGGGCTGTTGTCCTAGGGTATCTTCTGGAAGCTGAAATGCTAAAATCTACATACTTAGAAGTGAACAGTGCCCTACGGGATGCCAAAAAGCATCCCGGAGGGCGCGGGCTGACTACAAGACAAAGGCATATTTGGCCAACAAATCAAACGTTTGTTCTGCGTGGATGCCAAACATCTGGATGTTTGTAGGCAGCTGTCTGGCATCCTGTGGTCCACAGAGAAGCACTTTATACCACTATAGCCAGAGATCGCCTGTGTCTGATCTCACCGCTTCAAAGATCCAGTCCCCAGAACATCGCTGATCAAGTGTGGCTGGTGCTGGCTTGCCTGGAGGTAACGTTGATGGGAAGTGAATTGCTCCTTGGGATTCAAGCCTAAAGAGTAGGAGTGGGGCAGATTTATGAGGGAGAGAGAATAGCTTCAATGGCGTACTGGAAAAGACAGGAAGCCGCATGGCGATCAGGGTCAGAGTGATGCCTCTTCGTGGCCCACACAGGGTACTTTGGGAAGGAGGTTGCATCCAGAACTGACCATTGACTGTGGTTTTCATTATTCACTGATCCCATAACACAGAGCATAGAAGCAGCAGTCAAAGACCTGTTCAGGGATGCAGATGTACCTCAGTAGGTCAAGTACTCATCAAGAATGCACCAAACCATTTTAAAAATGGGCGTGCTGAGACAGGTCTGTAATTCTAGCGCTCAGAAGGTGGAGGGAGGAAGGAGGATTTGAAATTCAAGCTACACAGTAAGTTGGGAGCCAGCCTAGTTAGACATGATAATAATTACATTATCAAATAATAACACTAGTAATAATAGAKTACTGTTATTAAAGCAGTATTGTATTATATTATAGTTATAAAAATGTGTTGCTAAAAAAATTTTTAAAAAAATGTGTTGCTATACATGACGTCAAATAGTAGTAGTAATATTAATGATGACCTGGKCTCTGCTCCTAGCTGTACCACCAGGTAGCTTCAGTGACTGCTCAGACTCTCTGAAACTCAGCTTTGTAGTAGGTACAGTGGAGCGTGACCTCAGGCTCCCATAGGCCTGTGGGGCGCTCACATATGATTGCTGAAACTCCTTTTAAGCGTGAAAGTGATGCCCAGTTTGCAGTACCATCGATAGCACTTTATTTCCACTGTTGCTATCAGATTAAACTGTAAAGTGATTTAAGTTATTGAGGTTACACGGTTTCAGAGAGTTCTTAGGAGAACAAGTATTATCCTAAAAGATCCTGGGGAGTGGGGCATTTACTGGAGAAAAGCCAGAGGTTTGAGGAAAAACCGATATAGACTTGGAGTCTGAAATTAATATGATTCTTAGGAAAGTAATTTCCTTAAATGTAGAATGAAGAGTTATATATGAAAGGGTAACATTAAAGTCTAGGCTCTCTGGCTTTGTGTTGGCACAGAATCCAGCCCATTGTTTAACAAAACCCAACACAAACAACTAGCAACTTGTTCAGGATGCCCTCGGCTTTGAAGTGTCAGGGTTTCAACTTCTGCTCTTAGTGTGTTGGCCCCAGGACCAGAGAAAAGACCACAGGATCTTATTGGCACATTGGAAAATGAAAACAGTAACGCCTTTTATCAGCAGCTGTGCCATTATCCCTAACTTGGGTTGTAATTGCTGGCTGAGGAGATAAAGTCAACCTTGGGGTGGATTATCAGGGTTTCTCACTTTGCAAACAAAACAGTCTTCTTCCTGGTAAACTCATCCTTTGGGATCTCAGCTTTACACACGGAGCCAGGAAAGGGGGAAGCTCAGTTGTGGAGTCTGAACCTGTAATGTAGAATAACACATTTTCCTTAGTGAATGGAAATGTCTCTTTTTCAGAGGTTACAAAAAGTCTACAAACTTTAGAAATTAACTCTCTCTCTCCCTCTGTTGTATGAAAAAAATTCTTGGGGAGACATTAACACATACACACACATGCACACACACACAGAGACACACATACACACTCGCGCGCGTGCACACGCACAAGCACACAAATACACACGTCTACTCACCCCAGATAGGGAGCCTATAATAGATCAAAGTACAAATACTATCAGTAAGTTTTATTGGGGTTACTTACAGGAATATGCCTCCATTTGGTGAAAAGCTAGAGTGTCCTCTTAAGAGGCCAGAGTTGATATTTGGAAACAGCTCAGAGGAAAGCCGCCATCCTATCCTTGTGACCTAAGCAAGGCGTGTTGTTCTGCCAGGTGAAGATGCCCAGGCCCCGGGATTTGTTTGTTAATGGCTCATGGCTGCTGTTACCCCAACGGATCCTCTCGCCTTGTCTAAACCATATAATTGCACTCTGGAGTGGATCGTTTTATTTATTTATTTATTTATTTATTTATTTATTTATTTATTTATTTATTTATTTATTTATTTCATTGAGCCATGGCTGTCCTGTAACTCACTCTGTGGACCAGATTGACCTGGAACTCAGAGACCTGCCTGCCTCTGCCTCCTGTGTGCTGTGATTAAAGGCGTGTGCTGCTACTGCTGGCTAGTAGATCATTTTCTTAATCCCTACTTTATAGATGAGAAACCGGAGGTGCTACAGAGCCAGAGCTGRATTTCAAACTCTCACACGATCAGTACACTTTTCCCCTAACCAGGCCAGCTTATGGGAGTGGAATGATCTCTCTTCTCCCAGCTTAGAGAAGCTGCCACTGAGTCTTTCAGATGGAGGCATCTGCTTGACACGCAGAAGGGTCAGCACTGCACATAACAGAACTTTCCTACAGACTAGGGACTCAGGGAACCCCCTTCATCTCCTTGTCTAACTCCACATCTGCCCAGAGGGGCATAGTCTTTAATTTCTTCCCCAATGCTAGGAGTGATATTTTTGTAGGAGCAATATGCTTTTCCTTTAAGGGAAAAAAATCTKTAAGAAAATGATATTAATAGCTTTCTCTTGGATGTTTCTGTTAGAGACATTCAGTGAGACCATAGGGTCACTAAGAGCTATTTATTTTAATATATGACTCAGTACCTTTAATGCCACCAAATTGCACTCTTAAATGATAAAAAATTTGTATATCCTGTATACTTATCACAATAGAAAACAAAACCAAAAACCATTATTCTTGGGTTGGATAACACCCACTGAGACTGACAATCAGAGTTTGATCCCTGGACTCCACATGGAAGGAGAGAATGGACTCTCACAAGTCGCCTTTGGAATGTCTCCCACATGCCCTGGAATACGTGTGTGTGTGTGTGTGTGTGTGTGTGTGTGTGTGTGTGTCCTCACTAAATGAATAAATGTAAAATTTTTAAATTCAAATAGAAAGCACGATTCTCCCCTTCGGCTGGGTGAAGTGAGGGCTTGCAGGTTGGCTGTGCAGCACTTGTTTCTGAAAACATGCGTCAGTGTGCTTCTAGAGTTCGTTATCAGCCGGAGGAAACAGGCGCTGACATTTGCAGGAAGAAATCATCGACTGGAGGTCAGGCCAGCTCCCTGCAGTCAACAGGAATGACTTTTTTCAGTTACCAGAGGAAATTCAGCAACTTGGTGACTTCTGAAATGTTGTGCATAGGAAGGAAAAGCCAAAGAGGCTTTGTTGGCCCCAGCCGGAAACAGGACCTATTGAGTTTCCCTAGGACAATGAGGTAAGAGAAGTCCTTTCCCCTCCTAAGCTGGAGAAGCCCTAGCTCAGCAGTTTGGAGTCCCCAACTCTGCTTCAGATGAACACAAAGGCTTCCATTCTGATGCGAACACCCTGTGTTTTCCTATGCTCAGTGGCCCCTAGGTTCCTTCCCGTTGCTTTCAAAGGCTCTGGGGTGGGGCCATGGGGGATGGGAACAATCTCATCCACTTTGACACATCAGTGTTCACAGACGGGCTCAGAAAAGGTTGTAGGAACTGACTTAGAAAAGCTGACAGCCTCTCAGAGGAGCTTCTAGGCCCAACGCACACATTTCCAGTCTTTGATTTGTTGGGTAACGTAGGAGTTCGGGATCAGCCGCTCTGTGTGGTGTCCAGAGATAAAACAGGCAGGGAAGGGGCCAGGAGGAGGGGGGCTTTTGTAATTATTGTTTGCTGTTGGCTGAGCTGGTCTTGACTTGGTGATCAGAGTGTCCAGAAGACAAGGCCAGCCCTTCCCTTTCCCCAGTTTCTCCCTGGGGAGGACACCCATTTACATGAAGAGGGTGAGAGCACTCTCGCCAGTAGGAGATATCTTACTTTATGGACTTGGGAGTTGTTACTCCTTCGCTAACCAAGCCAGATCCATTTCCCATCCTCTTCTACCTGCTGTACCCTGAATCCTCGTCCCTCAGACTTCAAAGTGGGGTGTCCTTACCTTTTCTCTTAGACCAACTTTCCGTCATGGGAGGAGTGGGGTGTTCACACTGGGCTGTTTCTCCCCATCTCCTTCCTTCCTGMTTCTGGAAATGACCGAGAATTTCCTTCAACATGACATTGTCTCTCGATGCCCACAGGTTTTATCTGATCCTCCCCCTCCCAGGAACAGGGATGGGAATGAGTTTCTGCTGCCTTCCAGCATCTGCTCTATTTACTTGCTAGAGCTCTTAACCCTATGCCCACAGTCCTGTCCTGAAGCTCTCTTGTTCTTCCCGTGACTGGCTCCTGGCAGCGCTCTGAGGCTTGCTTTCACAGCATATTTCCCAGTTCCGAGAACCTCTGGCCTGTATGGGCCAAAGTTTGTGACACCATGAATCTGACACGGAAAAATGGGTTTCGCTATCAAAACAGTGGCTCCTTTGGAGCTGGAGGGAGACTCGGTTGCTAAGAGTGCTTCCGGCTCTCGAAAAGGACTGGAGTTTGGTTCCCAGTACCCCCACAGGAGGCAGCTCACAACCTTCTGTAACTCCAGCTCTGGGAGAGTCCATTGCTATCTTCTGGGCTTTATAGTCCAGCCCCATCCCAGACCTTGCCGCCGCCGCCACCACCATCACCGCTACACATAAATAAAAAATAAAACAAATATTTTAAAAGCACTGTTATCCTCTATAGCAGTGAACTTTTACTCTGAAGGAGTTATTCAAGCCCTCACTACCCACAGTGTGACCCAAAGATCCGAAACATCTGCTCCCTTGGAGCTTTTTAGAAATATGGCAGCTGAGGGTCCACCCCATCCTTCTAAGTCAGTATCTACGCTTGAATAAGGGTCATTCAAGTCACACGGGTGCTCTGCTGACTTCCCAGGCAGCTCTTAGGTCATTGAGATCACTGGACAGAGCCTGGCTTTGAAAATACTAAGGCAGGAGAGTGGGTGAGCTTTGGGAAATCCTTGAGGCGTTTGCCTCCTGAACCCTAAGGTCGCAAGAGCAAGGGGGCTTGACTCTGTGCTCATCACCCCTCCTCTCAATCCTGCCTGGTTTTCTTTATCCACCTCAACTCTAAAGAACCCGCAAAAGTCACTTGCCCCATAGTCTAAGTCAGTACAGAGGACCAAACAATTATTTGTCTATTAAACACCATGCAGAGTTACACAGCAGGAAACGAGATAAGTTGGCCGAGGAAGAGTGGTGGAGGGATTAAATACCTAGAAGATCAAATTGTCCCGGGAGTGAGGAGGTGATGTGTGGTGGAGGATGAGGGTGGAGGAGATTTTAACTCGTGCGATTGGCACTAGAAATGAGGCTGACACACACATGAGGCAAAGAAGGTGAGAGGTGGAGGGAGCTTGGAGAGGGGAAGGGACCCGTGCTGAGCTAGGAAATGCTTGTGTGCCACACACACCAGCCTGGAGTTCAGGAAAAGGATTTTTAAAAGCAGTTAACTTTCCGGTGCTAGGGAGACAGAGCCAGGCAGGTCTCTGGGGCTTGTCCGCCAGCCCATCTAGCCAATCAGAGAGCTCCGGTTTCACTGAGAAGAAGAAGGGTGGTCAGGGATCATCAGAAGTTGCCATTGTATGCCAGAAGAGCATGCACCTGTACATACATGAACACGCACACATGTGAAACCTTACACACATATACAGCACACCACACACACACACACACACACACACACACACACACACTCACCACACCATACACACACACCGTCCCTGCTCTAGCAGAGTCTGGCTGCTCTCAGTCCCTACTCTTGCTGGTGCTGGACAGCATACGTGGTCTGTGGAGGAAACAGGAGGTGAAGATGGTAGAGTAGAGACTAATGCGGTCTCTAAGGCTGGCGCTCCGCAACAGTCATCAGCCCTGCACAATGACTCCAGTTTCCCTGCATCCCCAACGTACCACTTGGAGATTAAATAGAAAGAAGCCTCTGTTCGTTTATGCTGTTGTGGTAAACACAAAGGGAATTCCAATCACGAAAGCCAAGCTGTGTGCGCTCTTCCAGGAAGAGAGATTTCTCTCTGCTTTTATCTTTGCTTCCTGTTTCTGCTCGGTTGGTTGTTCTCTTCATTCTTACTTGTTATATTCTCTTGGGACCCAATCTGGCTCTTGTGTAGAAAATCCAGACTGCAGCCTGTGAGGTCTCCTTGTTAATTTGGAGGAAGAAACCAGAGACCTCAGTCCTTAGGTCATTCAGACACAGACTGGAAGCTCCAGATAAACGAATTCCAAATGCTGTGCAGTGAACAAAACAGTTCCTTATGACAAGCTGAAGAAGGGCTTATGTGACACACATGTTGGTGAATGAAACAAGCCAGAGGCAAATGGCTGTGAGCCTCTCTGCTTGTATGTGCATTATGTGTGCATCATGTGTGCATTGCATGTGCATGTGGGCATGCACACTGTCATGTGTGTTCACAGATGCACTCTTGCTACAGTACTGGTGTTCAGGTCAAAAGACAATCAAGGCCTCACCTCTCACCTTGAGATAGAATCTTTTTGTTGTTTGCTTGTAGCAGGCTATCTGGTCCCGAGATTCCAGAGATTCTCCTGTCTCCGGCTCCCATCTATCCGTAGGAACACTGGGATTAGAGAAGTGTACTACTGTGCCTGCATCTAATGTGGGTACCTGGGGCTTGAACCCAGGTCCTCACACTGTTATGACAAGTGCTTTCTTTGCACAGTAAACCTTCTTCCCAGCTTGCTCTACTTTTTTTTAAAATCAAAAGATAGTAATACACATTTTCCTGTTCTTTTTAATACAGAAAAAAAAAAGCCTTAATTATCATTATCTGTCTGCTTTGTTCTTTAGTCTTCCTTTCAGGCTGTGTGCAACACCAGGCAAAATTGGTACTTTTCCTTTGCCCACATTCACACAATAATCTTCTCCAACACCTATGAAGACACATCACACCTCTGNAAGGGTGGTCAGGGATCATCAGAAGTTGCCATTGTATGCCAGAAGAGCATGCACCTGTACATACATGAACACGCACACATGTGAAACCTTACACATGTGAAACCTTACACACATATACAGCACACCACACACACACACACACACACACACACACACACACACACACACACTCACCACACCATACACACACACCGTCCCTGCTCTAGCAGAGTCTGGCTGCTCTCAGTCCCTACTCTTGCTGGTGCTGGACAGCATACGTGGTCTGTGGAGGAAACAGGAGGTGAAGATGGTAGAGTAGAGACTAATGCGGTCTCTAAGGCTGGCGCTCCGCAACAGTCATCAGCCCTGCACAATGACTCCAGTTTCCCTGCATCCCCAACGTACCACTTGGAGATTAAATAGAAAGAAGCCTCTGTTCGTTTATGCTGTTGTGGTAAACACAAAGGGAATTCCAATCACGAAAGCCAAGCTGTGTGCGCTCTTCCAGGAAGAGAGATTTCTCTCTGCTTTTATCTTTGCTTCCTGTTTCTGCTCGGTTGGTTGTTCTCTTCATTCTTACTTGTTATATTCTCTTGGGACCCAATCTGGCTCTTGTGTAGAAAATCCAGACTGCAGCCTGTGAGGTCTCCTTGTTAATTTGGAGGAAGAAACCAGAGACCTCAGTCCTTAGGTCATTCAGACACAGACTGGAAGCTCCAGATAAACGAATTCCAAATGCTGTGCAGTGAACAAAACAGTTCCTTATGACAAGCTGAAGAAGGGCTTATGTGACACACATGTTGGTGAATGAAACAAGCCAGAGGCAAATGGCTGTGAGCCTCTCTGCTTGTATGTGCATTATGTGTGCATCATGTGTGCATTGCATGTGCATGTGGGCATGCACACTGTCATGTGTGTTCACAGATGCACTCTTGCTACAGTACTGGTGTTCAGGTCAAAAGACAATCAAGGCCTCACCTCTCACCTTGAGATAGAATCTTTTTGTTGTTTGCTTGTAGCAGGCTATCTGGTCCCGAGATTCCAGAGATTCTCCTGTCTCCGGCTCCCATCTATCCGTAGGAACACTGGGATTAGAGAAGTGTACTACTGTGCCTGCATCTAATGTGGGTACCTGGGGCTTGAACCCAGGTCCTCACACTGTTATGACAAGTGCTTTCTTTGCACAGTAAACCTTCTTCCCAGCTTGCTCTACTTTTTTTTAAAATCAAAAGATAGTAATACACATTTTCCTGTTCTTTTTAATACAGAAAAAAAAAAGCCTTAATTATCATTATCTGTCTGCTTTGTTCTTTAGTCTTCCTTTCAGGCTGTGTGCAACACCAGGCAAAATTGGTACTTTTCCTTTGCCCACATTCACACAATAATCTTCTCCAACACCTATGAAGACACATCACACCTCTGGGAGGAGACTGGCAAAGAGAAGAAAGTGCCCCTGTGGGCACRAGGTTGAGTATTTGTTGTTAGAGGCAGTGTTTTGTGTTTTGTTTTTTGAGACAGGGTTTCTCTGTGTAGCCCTGGCTGTCCTGGAACTCACTTTTTAGACCAGTCTGGCCTCGAACTTATGGAAATCTGCMTGCCTCTGCCTCCCGAGTGCTAGTAGTCCTGCCACCTGGCTGARTAGTCCCGATTTGGTGGGCAGGACGGAAGACTAGGTAAGCTTCAGGTGGAGGTGACAGAGAGGTTGGGACTTCCAGGGTGAGTAGAAGTCTGAGAGGTGGCGAGGCGGGACTTACACATTTCTGGTAAACAACAAGAACGAAGTGGTGTAGTACAACAGTTCTCAGCCTCTGGGTCGTGGCTCCTTTAGGGATCACATATCCGTTATCCTGCATATCAGCTACTTACAATACGATTCATAACAGTAGCAAAATGACAGTTATGAAGTATCAACAAAATAATGTCATGGTTGGGAATCTCCACAACATGAGGAGCTGTATTAAAGGGTCACAGCCTTAGGAAGGTTGAGAACCACTGGTGTTGAGTGCAGGGGTGTAGCTAGGAGGAAGGTTGGGGAGGTTGGGAAAAGGAGAGTTAAGGGCAGAAGTTGATTGTCTTGTGACCAAACAAGAATTCAGATGTTATCTTAGAGGCAGTGATAGCTGAGGAGATGGTTTTCAACAACCATCGTCAAGAACACATCTAAAATTGGGCCACTGAGATGGTTCAGTGGGTAAGGGAGCTTGCTGCCAAGCCTGAGGGACCTGAGTTCAATCCTCGGGAATCACAAGGTAGGAGAAGAGAATAGACTCCCTCAAGCTGTCCCCTGCTTGCCACAAATGTACAGTGGCATATTCACGGGCACACATGCGTGTATAGAGTAAACAAATAAATGTGAGGCATCTAAAAGTAGTTGAAAAGAAAATACCTGGAACCTCCCTCACTGAGAGAAGAAAATCCCCACCTAATCTTATCCCCCGAGGCCCTTCCCTTCTGAGTAAGTGGCTTGTGCTCAGTATCATCAGTTTAGTCATGTCCCCACAAGCTTTTTGGACCAAGTGGGACATTGTAGCGTGGAGTTTGAGCTACACTGCTTTGGCTGCCAGTGGGTTGCACACTTCCAGCCACCTGCCCAGGAGCTATCTGGATTCTCAAATGGAAGACACACACACACACACACACACACACACACACACACCAGTTAATTTTAAAATGCCTTGGCTCCCTCAAAGACTGAGCACTCCTAAACCTTCCCTTGCAACCCAGGCCCAATCGGGGAAGTAGCCAGTGGCCACTCACCTGAATTCTCACATGACTGGTTGGTTTCTCTCCTGAAGCTCCTGCATTCCATCCTTCTCCTGAGTCATGGCAATCTCCTACCCACTGTGTCTTAGYCCTCACAACTCTAAGGGTTCTGCCCCATCTCCCTTTACCCAGCCATTGGCCACTGGCATCGTTATTAGTTGATCAAAAACCAACTGGGGACAAGGACCTTTAGCATTTGGACCAGATTAGATTTCCAATTGAATCAAAGCATTACAACCCACCTCCAACAGGACAGGTGCGTCTTCCAACTATTTAGTGATTCCCCAGGATCCAATAAAGACATTAAATGCAATTTTCAGGCCATGGTTAATTAAACAAATAGGGCATTCAACCAGATTTTGCTAAGTTTTGATTCAACAAAAATAAGCAGAGATATATAACCACACAGTACCTGAGATGCGACTTGCTCTCAACATGTAAAGATCTGGTCTTGCCCAGCTCCATGCCTGTGAAGCTCACTGTGAGCTTTCTATAGCTGCATTGTTGCATGGAGATGGGGCAGGAGAGCCTGGACACAGGAGAAATGTTTAAAGTGCACTGCAGCGGCCCAGAGGTTGGATATGTTGTCTTTGTATGGCCCCCAGCAAGGGGAAGCTCTCGGTATCAATGTGTGCCCAGTGCAGCCCTGTTCCTAAGCACACCATTTCACAAGTAAGCCAAGGAGCTTTTCTTATAGGAAGACCTGAAACTTGGAAAAGAGACTTAAAAACTGATTCCACGATGGCAGACCTTTGAAGAGGTCACGTTGCCTTCCTGGTTTCAGTTAGACGCATCTGTGTTCTTTCTAAACATTGAAACTTTTAGTGAACAAACAGAATGTTCTGTGTGGTTGCATAGATCTACAAGAGAGACAGATACGCAGATCAATGGAGGAAGAGAATAGAGCAGAGAAAGTGGCTGGCTTTTCAATAAAGACACTATGGTAGTTGTGGCTGATTGTCAGATACAATTACCTGAAGAGGGCTGGAGAGATGGCTCAGTGGTTAAGAGCACTGACTGCTCTGCCAGAGGTCCTGAGTTCAATTCCCAGCAACCACATGGTGGCTCACAACCATCTCTAATGGGATCTGATGCCCTCTTCTGGTGTGTCTGAAGACAGTGACAGTGTACTCACCTACATGAAATAAATAAATCTTAAGAAAAAAAATACCTGAAGAGACCTAACTCTGGGTATGTCTGCAAGAGATATTTAGATTGGATTCACCGCGATCTGAATGTGGATGAATTTATGTGAACCGTGCATGAATAAAGCTATGTAGTTTTAATTTATAAAGAATTGGGTATCAAAATGTCTTCCTGAAGTCCCCAGAAAGTTTGACGATTCAGAAAGGATTCTGTGGGGTACAAGACTCAGACTCATATATCCAGGGACCCTGGCTCTGGTGCCTGTATGACCTGATTTTGTGAGATACCTTCAGGGCCGAGGCAGCAGGATTTTCTTATCCAGCTGTGCCTGTTCTCTGAGCCCCAGGCAAGGTCTCCAAGGAATGGCTAGACCCTGGCTCTAAACCTGAGACCCAGGTGGTAGGAAAATTCCTGGATTCAGCCTCTGGTGAAGTTTCATTTGACCTTTGACCTCGGCAGCTGGAACCTACTATTCGTTAGGCAGAAGATAAATCAGCGTTTGGGGAGGGGGTGGGGTTGCTGAGATGGGCAGGGTGGGAGGCTGGCTGCTCTGCCATTCATCAGAATAATCAGCACACCCAAGACAGACCTCTGTAGGACCATGCTGTCAGGTTAATGACTTGAGACAAACAAACACTACGTTTCCAGCCTCCTGGTGTACGTTGCTTGAAACCCAGCCATGCTATCTAAACCATGTAATTTACCATTACTTATTCGAAAGCAAGGATCTCAGAATGGGATATGTTTACCCTGGAGGGGCTACAGACAATTGATGGGGGTTTGAGAACACCAGAGTAGAATTTCTGCATCCATCTTTGTTTCCTCTACCTAAGTTTCTAGTTTTATTTC
>BDUI01011391.1:7043-38840 GCA_002335545.1 Apodemus speciosus
CAGCCCTTTCTCCAAGAAGACACACAGATCCAAGACAGGCAAGGGTTCAGCCCTTCTTTTGTTAAAAAAACAAAAACAAAAACAAAAACAAAAACAAAAACAAAAACAAAAACCAAAACCAGGAAGAGGTCAGGCCGATTCCCCAAGGTTCACACAGAGGGGCCAAACACAGATTCCCTACTGATGGTGAGTGTGTGTGTGTGGGGGGGGGGCAGGAATGGACTGGTTGCCTTCTAGCTCCTGACCTGCTACTGAAGTCTATTTTAGCCACTGAACTCTGCAGAGAGAGCAGAGAAGAGTCTTTCCACTAATGCCAGCATGATATGCAAGACACAAAATACCAATTTGCTTCAATCACTGTTCCGTATGCACAAAGAAGAAAAACCCTGGGACTCCAGCCAAGGCCGGTGAGCCACCCGCTCCTGCTACCAGACTGTTAGCACTCACTGTTATCTGTGTTGCCTTACTTACATGATCAGTAGCTCCGACTCATATCGCATTAATTTATTCTTCTCCAGGACCAGCTTAAACCATTCCTGCAAAAGCTGGGCTTCGTCCTGTGTCCCTGAATCTGCTTAAGAAATCAATGACAAATGGGTTAGATTGGCATTTCTCGCCCCATGATCAAGCTGCTTCCGAGCCACTTTAGCGGGCCATGTTTATGGCAAGCAGGGCTCAGCAGGAAAGCAGTTCCTGGCACCCTGCGGATGCCTCAAGGTCATGGGCATTGCAAATGAAACCCACCTGGGCCTGCTCTGGGGGAGTCCTTCTGGGCATGGAGGATATGACTACTTCAATTCCAAGGTCACATGCCCGTGATGACTAATGTCCTTACTAGAAAGGACTCATCTCCTTGTGTGTCCTAGTCATGTGTCTATGAAACTGATGTGTGTTTCTGCATCAGAGAAGCCCTAGCTGCCTGCTGGTGACCTTTGCTCATCCTCTTTACCCCTCTGCAAATCAAACTCCTAAGTGCCCAGGTGGTGTGTGGTCCCWTCCCAGGCCAGGGATGCTCACACCACATTCGATCAAAGGCTGGTGATTGGCATTTTGGTTGTTTCCSCCTGAAGAAAAGCCAAACGATGAAAAAATACAWTTAGGATTGAATCTCACCAGAGATAAATTTGTATTCCTATGTTATTACAGTATAGATACTCCCCTTTATTGAACAGAGGCATAATTGTGTACCAAGTGCAGGCTGGGTACCCACAGAGGCCAGAAGAGGAGAACTCAGATCCTCCTGAGTTGTTGTGTGGTACCTTGGGTTCTCTGGGAGAGTAACCAGTTTAGTTACTGAGACCTCTCTCCAACCCCTGATTCAAGATTGCAAAAGTATTCTATTGATTTGGTTTATACTAAAGTCAGGGGTTACACGATTGTAGCTATCACAAGGCATTTGGAGAGGGTTCTGTGTTATCTACTGAACATTAATATTGTCTGTTAATCTTTGTGACCAGATCAACTCAAATCACCACAAAGAAACCTTCTGGAAATATAGAGGAGGTGGGGAGACTCTCATACCTTTGTCCTGTGATCCACAGTTACAGACATGGCTTTTAATAGCCCTGAAGTTCATATTCGCTCACAAAGGAACTCTGRCTTTCCACAGTAGTGATGGTGTTTGGGTGCTTTATGTTTGGTTTAGGTAGTGAATCCTTTCCTTAGCTCAGTTTAAGACTTCGTATGCATCTCATTAAGTACCTTCCTARGCTGAATGTGGAAGTGTGAGTGCTGACATCTCAGCACATGGAAGGCTGTGGCAGGAAGATCACCATGAGTTCAAAGCCAATATAGTAAGTTCCAGGCCAGTCTGACTATGTAGCAAGACCCTGTCTCAGAAAATTAGCGACTAAAACTAAAAGAAACTAAATGCCACCCTGTTTGTNGAAAAGCTGCGAGTTGGAAATGCTGTCTCTCCTTATCGTCTAACACGATACCATCTGCCACCAGCCCTGGGCTTTCCCTTCCTTGTCCCCAATCCAAAAGAAACAGCTTTAAACACTATTTTACTGTTTGCAGAGAATCTTTCGGTTTTGTTTTTCAAATTCAGTCGCTCTGCTACATGGACCCGCCTGATCTAGTTAGGCCTTGATCTTTCCCTGGATGTGTCCCTGTGTCCCTGTGTCCTTGTGTCCTTGCTTCCRTCTTATGTGTCCTCCTGGGACTCCTGTCATGGCAGAGACATTCCCTAGATGTCACAGYGACTTCCCCCAACATGTGTGGAGCAAACACAAGATGGACTGAGCCACTTAATTTCCCTTTATCATCAGACTAATTGGTGATCTTATTGGCTTTGGTTCAATTTTTTTTTTAAAGCCTTCTGTTCTTTAGTAGACAAAGTCCTTTTGGAGGAATCTGTAGATACAACTTCTTGTAAAGGTTTCCAGGTGTTATGGTTTGAACATAAAATATCACTCGGAGGCTCATGTGACTGAACACGTGACCTCTAGCTATTTTGAGAGGTTGTGGAACTTTCAGGAGGCCAAGGCTGGCTAAAGGAAGCGGGTCACTGGGGCCAGGCCTTGAGGYGTTATAGCCTGGCTCCACTTCCTGTTTACTCCCTACTTCCTGCATGCAGATTCGATGTGACCAGCCACCATGCCTTCCCCTCTCTGCCGTCACTCCTTTTCACCCAGCGTGCCTTCCCCGCAATGATGCACTCAATCCCCCTGAAACTATAAACCCTATGCTCACCTTGTCAGGTATTTTACCACAGGAGAATAACTAAGATACCAGGAAACCTGCTTTCTCAGTGTCAGATACTGGGAGATCTTGCTCTCAAATTCCAATAGTGAACTGAAGTGTTCGTCCCACAATTTCCGCTTACCGGTTGATTGTCCCCTATCACATGCTGCCCTCGTGGGTCCTGGGAAGCTTAGAGAGAGCTATCTCTCACTGTGGGTATAGGAGAGTGGAAAGGGCATGGACTTCCGGGTCAATCAGGCTTGTGATATTCTTCAAGTCATCTCTTATCTCTCTGCCTTGGTCTTCCCCTCGTTTTGAAGTGAGGATGCTAGTGGTGTTACCTCATGTGTTGGTTAGGGATGCTAAATGAGAGGGGTGTGTGGGAAAGGCTCAGCACAATGCTCTCTGTACTTAAGTAACACTTTAGTGAACTGTTCCTTTGCAATACTCCTCAGTCTGTCTCCTTGTGTCTACATGTACAGTGTCATAAGGGTCGGTTTCCATTCATCTTTAAAACTCAGCTAGATGGTTTAAAAAAAAAAAAGAAAAACCATAAAACTTTGTCTTCTAACAACTTGAAGCCACCACCAACAGCACCTTAGTGGTAGTTTTATTTTTCCATAATGGAAATGCCTTCAGTAGCATGGGTCATCTACAAAGACGTGACTATATCGTGCCTATCCAGGTTCCTTGCTTTCCCATGTCTACCATCGTTCCAGTGGCTTCAGCTGTCACAGGCAAAGTCCTTCCTCCACAGAGTAGTGACTCCTGGCCTGGGGCTAGGGCTCCAGCTAGAGGGCTGTGCCCAGAAGGCAAGGTGRCTTCTGGTTATGACCAAGACAGTTCAGTTCTCTAACTCTTCCTCTTATCCTCTGCTTGGGTCTTCTGTCACATTTCTCTGCTCCTGAACTCTTATCTGGGATCTTCTTAGACATATTGGAAAGATTTCACTTGCCATAGTGAAATCAGCACTTAAGTGTCTGGGCATGATGGCCTCCCCTAGCACTTGGGAGGTAGAAGGAAGAGGATCACAGGTTCAAAGCCAGCCTGGGCTACATGAGATTTTTTTTTTTTTTTCTGAAAAACCAACCAACCAATCAACTGAAACAAAAGGAAAGCTTAACACAAACCAACTTGTCGATTATCATTTATAGTGACCTAATTTTGCCCAAGAGTGCTCTCAAAACCACAAAGCAAATGATGTCAGTCTCTACTGAAATTCAGTGACCCTCCACATCAGATTGAAGTGACCATGCCTGGCATGCCCAAGTCTTTGCTTACCTGGGTGTGGCTGGCATACAGTGTTCAGTTTGTTTTCTGAATATAAAAGTAACAAAAAAATGTACAATCTGTTTAATGCCATGCTGGTTTTGTGTGTATTTTCTTCTTGAGGTGCTGCCTTTCCCCTGAGTGTGGATTGGTGTGTGGTTTTACCAGGTCCATTCTTGTTCGTTGTCTGGCTCAGAATTAATTCTTTAGATGTGATNAAAAAAAAAAGAAAAACCATAAAACTTTGTCTTCTAACAACTTGAAGCCACCACCAACAGCACCTTAGTGGTAGTTTTATTTTTCCATAATGGAAATGCCTTCAGTAGCATGGGTCATCTACAAAGACGTGACTATATCGTGCCTATCCAGGTTCCTTGCTTTCCCATGTCTACCATCGTTCCAGTGGCTTCAGCTGTCACAGGCAAAGTCCTTCCTCCACAGAGTAGTGACTCCTGGCCTGGGGCTAGGGCTCCAGCTAGAGGGCTGTGCCCAGAAGGCAAGGTGRCTTCTGGTTATGACCAAGACAGTTCAGTTCTCTAACTCTTCCTCTTATCCTCTGCTTGGGTCTTCTGTCACATTTCTCTGCTCCTGAACTCTTATCTGGGATCTTCTTAGACATATTGGAAAGATTTCACTTGCCATAGTGAAATCAGCACTTAAGTGTCTGGGCATGATGGCCTCCCCTAGCACTTGGGAGGTAGAAGGAAGAGGATCACAGGTTCAAAGCCAGCCTGGGCTACATGAGATTTTTTTTTTTTTTTCTGAAAAACCAACCAACCAATCAACTGAAACAAAAGGAAAGCTTAACACAAACCAACTTGTCGATTATCATTTATAGTGACCTAATTTTGCCCAAGAGTGCTCTCAAAACCACAAAGCAAATGATGTCAGTCTCTACTGAAATTCAGTGACCCTCCACATCAGATTGAAGTGACCATGCCTGGCATGCCCAAGTCTTTGCTTACCTGGGTGTGGCTGGCATACAGTGTTCAGTTTGTTTTCTGAATATAAAAGTAACAAAAAAATGTACAATCTGTTTAATGCCATGCTGGTTTTGTGTGTATTTTCTTCTTGAGGTGCTGCCTTTCCCCTGAGTGTGGATTGGTGTGTGGTTTTACCAGGTCCATTCTTGTTCGTTGTCTGGCTCAGAATTAATTCTTTAGATGTGATYATTTTTTCCCYTCCTTAGAATCTGTGCTAATTTACTGTTCGCTGCAATTTTGGTGACACACTGGATATGCTCACTGCTGCTTGCTGGCATTAGAGTGGAACCCACCATGCACTGCGTGGGGTGCTTCCTCAGACTGCCGGTGGTTTTGGTCCTGCCTTCTGTACTCTGGATTTTGTTTATACACAGCAGGCAAGTGCCTTACCAATTGTGCTACATGTCAACCCACGTCCTCTGACTTCTCATGAGCTCTCGGCCCAGTTCACAAGGGATGGCCTCACAGAAGTCTCATCSGCCTCAGGCCCCAGAGCTTAGAGTATAGCTCTCCCCACAGCTCCTCGCGTACTTCAGTGATGAGCCGCAGGTGTTCGGTGGAGGGTTTGGGGAGTAAGTTCTATTGCTGAAAGACTTTTTAAAAATCCTAAGTAGATATTGAAATTTTTATTACATTTATTTATTATTGTATCTGCACACACACTTGTGAGGGTCTGAAGACACCATAAGGGAGTCAGTTCTCTCCTCCCACCATGTGGGTCCTGGGGACAAAACTCAGACTGTCAGAGCAAAACTTGGTGGCAAGTATCTTAAGCCCCCCAAGCCAGCTCACTCGGCCATGGGTATTAAGGTTTTTCAGATGATCTTTGCTCATGTATTGAAAACATAAAGTTTTCTTTACTTAATTTTTAGCTTGGTGGTTATAAAAGCCACACTTGATTATCTTATTTTTCAATGAGTTGGTTTCATGTTCACTGAATCCAATTATTTTATCTTTTGAACCTCTGTCACGTCTTTGTCTGCCCTGATCATTTCTCCTTTACTTATTTGCTTTATATTAAACAATCAATTTGAGATTATCTCTAGTCTTTCAACACAGCCCTCAAAGAGGTCAGGGACCAACCTTCTGACATTGGGACAGGATGCTGCCAGTTACAAGGCTTACACTAGATAACTACACACGTGAGAGACCTAACAACAAACAAACAGCATCACAGCATAGGTTTATGATTTGTGCTGGGCTGCATTTCTAGCTGTCGTTGGCTCCATGCAGCCCATGGGCCATAAACCCGATACACCCGTGTCTTCAGGATAGCCACTGAAGCTGGGAACGGCGGAGACGTGTGACACATGGTTACTGATATTGTGAATAAGGCTGTCTTCTGTGCAGTGTGAGCATATGCATGTGTGTGTGTTTGCCAAGTGTGCAAAGCACAAGGTTTAAGCACCTTAAGCCTGGGCTTCTCCTGTGACTCTACAAGAAGAGAGTCGTGTGTAGCTCAGAACCCCACAGTGCACGGACTGTACAAGCCACACGCTTACTGCTTGGTATAAAGGCTGCTGTGCTCTTTCTCCTGGCCTCCCTAGCTATGGCACTAGCTTTGATGTGTTATTGGAACCCACTGTGTCACACCCTGGGACCTGGGGACAGGCCTCTTGTGCCACCATGATGCTGCTCCTGCTGATTGTGGGGTAAGGAAGCACAGCGCCACTTCTTGGACTTCAGCAAGGCCTTCTATGGATTTGGGGGAAATCAGGCCAAACTATTTGCTTGCTTCAGTAATTTTGGGTTTGAGTAACTCCTGGAAAGCCCCTGTAAGGGTCCAGCTCTTTTCTAACAATATTCTATTTAAATACAGGGTTAACATTTCTTTCGGCTCCACCCTATGGTCCACCTGTGCTGGACAATCGTGGAGATCTTATTCCCCCCTTGATCTGCTTCCTGGAATCACAGAAATCGGCCACGTGGGATGGCTGGTGAGGAGTGTAACCTCCGGCTTGCTGCCTCTCCACTCAGACTTACGGCGATTATCTAAGGGACATTTGCTCCCCAGACCCCTTCCCAAATGATGGCTGTCTGTCAAACAGGCAGCCCTCCACACCATAGGCTTTGTCATCTTCGTTGATCTGTTTCAGTCCGTTGCTGTTGTGCCGGGAGTGACAGTAAGAATCTACACTGAGGGCTGGAGAGTTGGCTCAGTAGGTAGGACCACTTGCTGTTTCGTGACCAGCAACTCACGACTGCCTATGACTTCAGCCCCAGCAAGTCTAATTCTCTCTTGGCCTCCATAAGTACCTGTACACACAACACACACACACACACACACACACACACACACACACACACACACAAATTTCTAAAACAACAACAAGAACCCTGAAAGAGCCTGACAACCTGATTTGATCCCAAGAAGCCATATGGTAGAAGGAGAGAACCAACCTCTGCAAGTTGTCCTCTGTGTGCCACGCCATGCCATAGCATGTGTACCATGCACACACATGAAATTATAAGAACATCAGTGAAATGCAAAATTTCAGAGTCTACATGAAATTATTCCTCCTCTCTCTTCCTCTCTCCCTTTCTTTCTCCCTCCTTCTTTGTGAGACAGGTCTAGCATGTGGCCCAGGTTGGCCTTGAACTTCTCATCCTCCTGCATCAGCCTCAGCCTCATGAGAGGATTACAGGCTTGAGCCAGTAAGCATGACTTCCTTCAAGATTTGTATATGGACAAACGTGTAAAATCTGTGGACTATACGCATGTAGAAATCAGCTTCAACTCTGGAGGAGAGAGTTAGTTACAAATGGATGTGACTGGCCAGCAGCCCCAGGGTCCTCTGCCTCCTCAGCACCAGAAGTGGGCCGCCACATCAAGGGTTTTATGAGAGTGTGGGGATTGAACTCTGGTCCTCATCTTCTCTTCCCTGCCACACCCTTATCATTTCCTCTTTCATCTATCTCTACCATCTCTAGAAGGGGGGGGTTTGTTTATTAGTCCCATTTTACAGATGGGAAAATTTGACAGAATAGAAACTGCAGAATGCTGGTGATGTCAAGATGCATTCAGAGACTCCTGACTCATTCTTGTGCTCTGTCCAGAATCCCTCACTGGCATGTAAGGCAGAAAATTGGCATTTCTTGAGTTCCTCAGCAGCAAAGATGGAAACCACAGAATAGCAGACAAATTACTTCCCTCTTCTTGGCTGGGAGGGCCATTAAGTCATTCAGAGTGTATGTGCTGCTGCCCTCTGCTGGCAGCCGCCAGCATCTGCACTGTCTTTGCTATCCTTGTGAAGGAGAAAAGGCTGGCTGAAGAGAGCAAGGCTGTGGGACCTGGACCGTGCTCACCCACCTTCCCTGGAAATAAACCTTTCACCCTTTGAGGGCGCCTCTTCTTCTGCATTTGATTTCTCCTGTCTCCAGACTTGGAAAGAAAGCTCAGACTCCACCAGACTACCTAGACCCGCATGCAGGGACACATTGTGATTCTAGCATTGAACACTGTCTAGTGTCTCAACCCAGACAAGTCCAAGTAGTCAGACAAAGTCAGGTCTGACTGTTCACAGGCAGTGGGACGTAGGGCATCCAGGTCACTGCGAAATGTGTGTGTGACTTGGGCACAGGGGACCACAGGAGTTCTGCGCTGCCTTTGCCGAGATACCCACCACACGCACAGACATCCTGTGTGTCTTTATTTGTCATCTGGGTGGATGGTTAGCTCTCTGCTTCACTTTGTTCCCTTTTACTGAACAAATTGGGGTGGGGGGACCCTATGCTGGGGTGGGGGAGGGGCAACTCATTTCTGATTGTTGTGAGAACAAAAAATTAAAAGAAAGCCAAAATTGTTGTCATGACAATGAAGAGCTCATTTTGCTCAGATGTCAGGGTCCTTGGCCTGCACCCCCCCTGCACCCCTGCACAGTCCTCTAATTCAATGGGCCTGATGAATAACTCCCAGGCACAAAAGACCCTTTTCAGGCTGCCCCCAGTCATTATAGAGGGGCCTCGCTTAACTGTCGGTGCATACTCCTTGTTTGCAGGCCTGCCTCTAAATTTGGTTATTCACAACCTTGATGACTCAGTAGTATTGCCTAACTGTGATCATTGTCTAATTATCCTAATAATACCTATTAAATAATTTTCATTAAATCACTTGAATGGGAGCAGCAGAGGCCAGCTCAAATACAACTTAACCCAATAAAGCACTGGCCATTCGCTGAGCGGCAAGGCAATCTCTTCAAAGGACTCTATAGACCAAGGAGCCACAGAGGGATGCGGCCACTGCCAACTGGAAGTCAGCAAGTCTTTGTTTTAGTGCACCGGTTAACAAAGCTTGCTCTTGGTTTCCTCTGAGGCTGGTCTCTGTGACCTGACTTTTATCTATTTGTTTGTTTGCTTATTTATTTATTGTCACTAGCTCCTTGTTGGTTTCCATCTGTCACCTTCACAAGGACATCCAGTGAGAGAAAGACCTATAAACCTGATAAGGTGATTAGTTTCCTGGGAATAGAAAGGGAATGAAGAGAATCCATCTCTTGGCTGGCCTGATTCGCCTTCGACAACATTGAAAATGGCCCTTTCTGTAAAGTAAGGCTTCACGTAGCTTCTCTTTTGGAGACTGGAGAGGATGTTCAGAACAAGCTTTAAACATTTGCTGTTTATAATCTAAAGCTTCTGGCAGTGAATGGGTATTTCCTTTAAAGTGTCTTGTGTGCACAAGAATGCTCTGCAGAATATTGGGTAGAGTTTGTTGACTGTTTCCATGTATGAAAGATATGGACAGATGCCCACTGGCACTTGAATTCTAAAAATGACCTGGCACTGCGAGGGTTATCTCACTTTCCTGGTGAGGGATCTAAGAGGTTGAGTGAGTGATTTTCCAAGGACTAAGCCCACCCACAATAGGTAGCACGAAACCCCAGACCTCATCAAGTGCCCCAGGCAAGCACTAGACCAGCTGAGTGACATCCCTTCGTTACACAGTCTTCATGAAGGGAAACAAATTTAAATACAGAGTTCATGTGTATGTGGGTGGGGGGTGGGGGGTGGGGGGGGAGAAAGGTGTGTGTGTGTCTGTGTGTGTGTGTCTGTCTGTCTGTCTCTCTGTGTGTGTGTGTGTGTGTGTGTGTGTGTGTGCTTTCGCGTGTGTGTATAAGCCAGAAGTCAACACTGGACCTCCTACCTCAGGTGCTGTCTACCTCGGGTTTTGAGCCTGGAGATCGGCAGTTAGGCTGGGCTGACTGGTCAGTGAGTCCCAGGGATCTGATTGTCTCCATTTGCCTCGGTCTGAGACCATAAGGGTGAGCCACCACACCTGGTGAGTTCTGGAGACCAAACTCAGGTTCTCACACCTGCACCACGAGCTCTTTACTGGCTGAAGAACCTCCGTGGCCCAGCACAGGCTCTGTGACATCTGCAAGTCACAGCTCCCACTGTGCCCCACATCGGCAATGTTTCAGTAACAGCATGTAAGACACACCCCCTTGGCTGGCTTCTTCTTTTCATTTCCAGGCAGCTCACTACAAGGAGAGGTTCCTAAAGATGAGTATTAGAGTTTCCTTGATTCGGAATAGTATTATACAAAACACCAAACAAGGGCAGTGCACTCCACCAGAATTCCTAAGTGTGTCTGGAGAGACATTGGTGACTCCATCCAAGCCCGACGGAACAGTCRTCATTGAAGCAAAAGGAGTCTGCTCTAGTTGATCCATTGCAGGCTCTCTGCACAAGGAAATCTATCCGTGATCCAGTAAGAAAAGGAACACATTATGTTCTGGCTTCTGCTCCACTGTAAACCCTGGTCTAGGGCTTTTTTGAGAAATTGGTTGTGTGTGTGTGTGTGTGTGTGTGTGTGTGTATTGTGTTGTGTATGCTCCTGCACTTGTGTGCTCATGCATATGGAAGCCAGAAGTTGATGCTGTGTCTCTTCCTAGGTCACTTTCCACTTCATGTTTTGAGTCAAGCTCTCTCATTGAACACGGAGCTTATTGTTTTAGCTGTACTGGTTGGCCACAAGTTCCGGGGATCTCCTGTCTTAGCCTCACCAGAGCTAGGGTTGTAGCTATGTGTTCCTCTGAACAGATTTTTACATGGATCCTGGGGACTTGAACCCAGGTGCTCATGCTTGCGCAGCCAGCACTTTAACCAATGAGCCATTCCCATAGAAACCAGGATTTGAACTCTGGGCTTTACTTCATAACAAATATTGCTTCAACTTCATAACAAATATTCCTTCTGGATTTTTCTCAACCTCTGAGTTTCAAAGATGATTCATGCAGAGAAAAAGTGCCAGAGGATGTCCAGGGGGAATTTCAGACCAAACCAGCAGTTTCGTGTTTAAAGTGTGAGGCATGGGACTGGAGAACTGACTCATCAGTTAAGAGCAGTTGTCTGAAGGACAAGGGTTCGATTCCTAGCATCCACATGGCCTCTAGCAACCATCTGTAATTTCAGCTCCAGGGAATCTGAGGCCCTCTTCTGGCCTCTGTGGGCATTGCATTCAAAGGTGCACAGACATATATGCAGGCAAAACACCCATACACACACACACTCACACACACACACACACACACACACACACACACACACACACACATATTAAAAAAGCATAAGGCAGTAGATTTAGTACCATTTGTTCATGTTGCCCCATCCCCTGTAGGTGATGCGTCTGCTCCACCATGCAAGGACAGTGCTACTCACAGACTCTAGATCCAGCCCTCCATCCTGAGAGGACCTGCCCACTCTACCTGTTTCTCCTCTCAGCACCTTCTCCAGCTTCACACCCTGAATCTCTGACATCCTCTGCCGCTCCTCCACTTCCTCCAGCTGCCTCTGGATGGCCTGCAAGACCAAGAGCACACGATGTGAGGGAGTTCTGTAGGTGTGGAAGCATGAGAGGGTGACTGAGCCTGTGACTAGCTGTCACCTGAGTTGTTATTGCCCTGCTTCACCTGGCAGGGATGCTGAAGTTCCCCAGCTCTGGAGCCTGTCGCCTTTGTCCTCAGGACGAGCCACAGAGCACAGCATCTATGTGTGTGCAACTGACGTCCACAGAGGAGTCAAAACTGCCCGCCACACTGGAGTCCTGGGTGAGAGGCTCCTGCCCTGACTAGAGGTCCCCATGAGTCCTGAGTACGACCATGGGCTCGGTGGCCAGGGCTGTCTCCTCAGCACAGGCTGGGGGCTCGGGTTCTATTTTGCAGGAAGGAGCAGCTGACGCCCAGAAAAGGCAAACCTGGGCCCACTTGGATCAATGTTCCTTTTCAGATCATCCTGTATCCCACCTTAGGTACAAATGGCATCTGTCCTTGCGTTGTACTGGCTGAGGCCCAGGGTGCTGCCATGACAGATACACCTGTAGATCTGTCACCATCCACTTATGAAGGCGGAATACCAGGTGCTGAACTCATAGGGTTTGCAGCTCACACTCTACGGACCCCTAAGCCGTTTGTTGAGTTTGAGGTTATGCTTGGGTTTGGGAAGACACGCTCACTTTCCCTCTTAGTTGTTACTCTCTTGGAGTCTCTTAGGGAGGAAAGTTGAGCAAGGTTATTATTTAATTATTTAGCAAACTTTGTTCAGCTCCACCAACCTTCTGTGCTTTCAAGCACGGGGCTGCCCAGGGCACAGCCTTTGGCAGGACAGACCTTACACACAGCTGAAGAGGAACAGTGAAGAAGCCACGAGCCATCCGGGCAGGTGGTGCATCTCTGTTTCCCTTTCCTCTTATCTCCTGCCCTTCTAAATCTCCCCTGGAATCATAGGTATCCCAAGCACCAAGAGACCCCCATTCAGGAACCTGAGCAGCCACCTGACTCTTCCTGCCCCAGCCACGAGTGTCCAAGCCTGAAAAGATAGATGGGAATTCTGTTGATAACAGAACTCTTCTCTGTTGCTCTTGAAAGAGGATTGCATCTTGATAAAGGCACCTTTCTTTTTTTTTTGCTGCTAAGGCATAGAGTTACTAAGGAAGGGAGACAGAATTTTATGATGGATCACCGTGTAGCTACAGCTGTGAGGTTGTTCTGGAAAAAAAAGGAATTGCTCCCATATTCATAGGTTGAGAGTCTAACTCCCAGGGTGATTATTTAGGAGAGCATTGAGGTTACAAGGGTAGAGCCCTGATCTAACAGGCCTCCTACCAGTATGAGTAGAGGAAGCTCTCCCCAGTCCCTTCCCCTCACACTTCCAAAAGACCATGTGAGGATGTAGTGGGTAGGTATTGCCTCCCAGGCAGAAGCAGAGGCTTTGGGAGACCCCCAGCCGGAYGCACCTTGCTTGATCTGGGTTTTCCAACACCCAGAAAAGAAATATCCATTGTTTGAGCCACCCAGGCTATGGCCTGTGGTGGAGGCCGGGGCAGGCAAACAGTGCTCATTCCCCAGAAGCCTGGGTTCCCAGCTGATGGTGCAACCCAGGGGCAGTGAAGCTCGGAGAAGGTGGGGTCTAATAGAAGGAAGCTGTGCTCTGGGGGTGTGCCCTTGAAAGGAACCGAGGAACTCCTCCCTTTCTCACGCTCTTGTCCAGAGCCACGAGATAACCTCCACTCCATACTGCCATGATATGGTCTCCCCACAGACCCAGAGCAGAATGGGCCAGCTGACCAGGGACTGATATGACTGACCCTGTAAATCCAAATAAACCCCTCCCATCTTAAAGTCAATTGCCTCGGGCGTTTTGTTACAATAACAGAAAGCGGACGAGTATACAGGAGTATATGGCCAGAGAAAGGGCACAGTGGTGAAATAGAATGTTACATAGATTAGCAGGCGTGATTGTTCTGAATCCTTATACGCTAACGTGCAACTGTTCCTCAGACTAGACTCGAGTCCCTAGCAGAGATGGACAATGTTGACAGTGATGGCTTCATTTTATTCCTCTGTGATAGAGTCACACAGATCAGCGTGGACAGAAAAGCTTAGAGTAAAATCATCAAGTTAGGAAGTCCTAGGTGCTTAGGCTTTGAACTAATCCGGAACTAGTCAGACCCCAGCAGCCACCAGCTCAGCAGGAACTCAGTCAAGGAGATGCCAGATGACTTCTGTCTTCACTGAGGACAACCTGAGGTCACTGCTTTGGGGAATAAGGGCTCATGAAGATGGCCAAGGCCAGGAGCTAGCCTCACTTTGCAGGATACAAACCTGTGGATGAAAGGTGACTCAGATGGGCTCCTCATACCAGAGCCCTACTGGGGATTGGGCCAGGACTTTCAGAAAGGTCACACTCCTGGATCTCAGAGAAAGGAGGAGGCCTATCGCTTGCCCATCTCCCCAAGAGCAGCATGACTCCTAAAAGACTTTCCCACTCATACCCTGGGGCTCCCACCCATACCCCGGGACTCCCACCCTTCCATGTTTGCTTCCTGACCTGAGCCTTATGGAGTCTTTTCAATTCTTCTTGCTTAACTAACTGCTTCTCCAGCTTCCTCCTTCTTCTGGGTATCTTCTCCTATACAAACCAACAGAGGAAAAAATGACTAAGAGAAAGGGGTTAAAGTTTACCAACCCTCATCGTAGCCTTCTGTCCTCTCTACACATGGCTCCAAGCCACTGCTCTTCTAGCATGAAAGTACCCAACGGGACTCTCTGTAGCGATGACAATAACCTGTGTCTGTACCATGTGAAACATGAATGCCTCTATCCACATGTGGCATTGGAGTTAAGCTGTGAATAAAAAATGAAGTTAAAATTCCATTTAACTTTTGCATAACAGTTGCCATCATCATCATCATCATCATCACCACCACCACCACCAGCAGCAGCAGCAGCAGCAGCAGCAGCATCCTTAAAGAGACGCAGTTTCACAGTATAGCCCTGACTAGCCTGGAACTTGCTACATGGACCAGGGTATTTTTGAACTCAGAGATCTACCTGCCTTTGTCTCCCAAGTGTTCCATCTCAGGGATGAAATTTGTTCGTCTAGAATTTTTAGAATCCTTTAGATCTTTGGGAGGAAATCTTGGCTTTTAGGTCCCAACATGGATCTCTTCTCTTTGTTTTGGAGATAGCATGGGGAGGGACCCTCTATTAATCAGCGAGGATCTTTAGAGGAAATCTGGACTAGGGTGAGAGGTGCTGGGTCTCACCGGTGCTTTCTGCTCCAGGCTGATCTCACTCAGCCCATGTGGAGATCCGGGTTGTTTGTTTTACAATCATCTCAGCAGCATCCATCACATGACCCCACCTTGTAAATTCCAGCATTTGTAGAGTGTTGTGTGCCAGACCATGAACTAATTACTTCATGGTGTCTACGTTATTCCTCAGATGGTACAGCTCTACAAATGTGGACAACAAAATTCAGAAAGACAACCTGTCCGAATTGAAACAATTAGTAATGGGCAGAGCTTTGAACTGAGCCCAGGTTTTTCCTCGTCTGCAATACTGCCTTTCCTTATGTTATGTAACACACTAGGCAATCAAGGACCCCCGCCCCCACCCGCTTTGTGGTCCTATAGTCCCATAGAAGTGTCTTTGTCCTTGAAATGGAGACAATTGCATGCAAATTCTGGTGTTTTGATTAATTTTTGGTCAACTTGATGCACGCTGGGACATCTGGGAAGAAGAAACACCAGTTGAGGAAATGCTTCCGACAGATGCCCTGTAGGAGAGTCTGGAAGACATTTTCTTGATTGATGATTGACATAGGATAGGGCCCACCTCACTGTGGGCAGTACCACTCCTAGGCAGTTGGTACTGGATTATGTAAGAAAACGGGCTGACCAAGCCAGTAAGGAGCGTTCCTCCACGGCCTCTGCTTCAGTTCAGGTTGCTGCTTTCAACTCTTGTCCCAGCTGCCTTTCATGACAGACTATAAGCTATAAGATGAAACAAACCCTTTCCTCCCCAAAGTTGTGTTTGGTCATTGTGTTCATCACAGCAAACCAGGACCTCTGGAGACGGGTAGAGCACATCAGTGTTGTGCAGACTTCGAGAAGTATGCCTGTCCCCACGGGGTTCTGCTCAGTGGCAGAATGCTTGCTGAGCATGTATGAAGTCCTGGATTTGCCTCAATGCGTGTGTGTGTGTGTGTGTGTGTGTGTGTGTGTGTGTGTGTGTAGATCAGAACCCAAGGTTGGGGATAGAGAGTCATCATTATCTTCTATTTAAAGCATGTTCTAGCAAACACTCGGGTGCCCTTATACATGGGTTCGCTATTCTTCTCACTCCACAGGGAGGTTGTAGGAAGTCAAGGAAAGAAGCTAAGGACTGGGCCAGCACAGGAGGAGGACGAACCAAGGATCAGCTGCCACAACTCCTATCTTAGGCATCCTGCCTCCAGCTTCCTGTGCATCTGAGTAGGCTGTTGTGACCCTTGGCTGGGAACATGCCTGGATGTAACCAAACAGAGAACCCAGAGGCCAAACACCTTCCTCCCCATTTGAAAGCTTTCTGGAAGAGTGGGTCCCATCAGGAGGTGGCACGGGCATGCTTTACCACCTGGCACTCTGAAGTGACAACTAGCCATGTGCTAGGCCAGCGAGATGACAAGGAGCTGCTTGTGAGGTTCTCTTGGGATATTATGGTCTCGCTGCTTCCACAAGCCAGTGGTAGCCTTGTCTTTCTCCATGAGAGTAAAGAAAATGGAGGCTGGGATCTGTCTCATTTGAATATAGAATTAACCCAGGGTCATTTGAGAAGATGAGGGCCAGTAAGGAACCTCCAGAAATCAAGGTAACATAATTCACATATAAATCGTTTCGGGTGAGGATTCAATGAACTCAAGAAACCCACAGTAAAAGAAATTCTTGCCGTCCCGTGTGTGTGTGTGTGTGTGTGTGTGTGTGTGTGTTTACTCACTTGCTCACAAGCACCTTAGGGAGTTGGAGAACTCCCCCTCCACCCCTTAACTTAAACTGAAGCCAAAACTTCCCTTGCTAGATGTAGAAAAGTCAAGTATGGATGAATAAATTTGGTTCTCCTCTTCCCTCACTAGATCCTCTCCTCCAAAACAGTGAGTTGCTCCCCGGTCCACCCCAGAAGCATGTGAGGACCAGCCATTTAGGACTCCATCCCTTCAAGTCCTAGGGGACAAGCTCCAATCCCATGCTTGAAAAGATAACAGAGAGCTTCCGGGGCAACTGTGTCTCTGTGTATTAGACATATAGACACTTCTACAGACACATGACATTGTGTTTTCTCTACACTGGCATGAGAGATTTGGAAAGGTGCTCTCCAGACATATTAACATCAAAGGGGGTGGCGGCCTTCGCAGTGGCATGTAGGTGTGTTGGTGTGTCCGCATCTCTGTGCAGCTGCATGGTTCAGTTTCATAGCTCTGAATAGAATAAACATAACATTTTCCATGTAATCTGCCCCTAGTGCTTCTTAAATGAAGTTGTGCTTTCCCTTGGGGAAATACACATCTGCTTGTTGAAATTTTTCAATGGCTTGCTTATTGGACCACATATTAAACCCACTTTAAGCGCTGCACTTGCCAAATGGTTTCAAGTCAATATGTCTTCTTTTTTCCCTTTCTCCATGTGAGACGCTGAGGTTTTTGTCTTTAAGAAGACAAATGTTGGGGTGGGGGTGGGGGGGTCCCAGATGTTCCAGATATAAAGGAGGGCACTTGTCAGATGCGATGTGGCCTGATCCTCATGAGGCCTTCTGCAGCTGGGGGCCACATTGGCTCTGAAACCCAGATGGGTAAGGAGCCCCAGCCAGCTCAGGCACTGTATGGTGTCACAAGTGATGTTACCTTTATCCTTGAGGAAAGCAGGGAATCAACATCTTCCTCTGCAGAGGAGGAGGTGGGAGAAGAGGTGGCCTCTGTCACTGGAGTTCCAGGGCCTGAAACAAGAATGGGAAAACTCACCAAACTGCCGGCTTCTCCTGCTCGGAGCCTCCCAGCTGCCTCTCTCCTCTCTCACTCCATTCCCTTCCTGCTGCCCACCCTTCACTGCACCTGCTGGGAGCCTGGGAAAGCGGTACCTCGGGGCCACTGAAAAGTTGGCCCTCCACGTTAATTACATTTCTGGATTCCTGCCAAGAGCTCTGCAGTGGCTCTTCTCACATTCAAAACAAAGCAAAACAAAACAAAACAAAACAAGGTATTATGCAGAAATCAAGGAAGTCCTTAAACACCCTTTACTGGGGCAGGATCCTTGCTAACATTGCTTTTGAATCCAAAATCTATTATGAGAATGCATATCTGAAGTTAGCAGAGTTACCTAACCGATCAGGGGTAAGGTTTGTTCTACAGAGTAATTGAATGCAAAAAAAAAAAAAAAAAAAAAAAAAAAAAAAAAAGTCAGAGCCAGCTCTTAAACAAATCGCCCTTCTGCGGCTCACAGCATCTGGCACCCATTTTTACTACACGACATCTGCTCAGTGTAAAAGAGCTGGCGTCAGAATGTCTGGTCATAGAAAAAAAAATCCCAAATGTAATCAGAAGCAAAAGGACCCTAAGCCTAAGGATTTTATCACATAGCCTCATGCAACATAAATATTTCATTAATTATGGCTAAACAAATGCCACTTTTATTTTCCCAACTTGCAGATATTATCACATCATGGAAGGGATGATTCAAATGCCAGGAAAAGGCAGTTTAAGATAGGGATGGCCCGACAAAGCAGGGCCCGTGGGGAAGCTAAGGCCGAGGAGCCAGGCCAAGCTCCAGACACGAAATGGACGGCCCAGGTCCGCAACTCGCCCGTGTTGACCAAACTCCTTTCTGTGATCTGGCTGGGAACCAGGTGTGGTGGGGCTTCCAGGAGCCACAGGAGACTTCGGGTTTTCCCAGCAAGAACATCTGCCCCTGCACATACACCTGATGGAGTTTATGCTAATTCCAGGCTTAACCGGCTGCATAGCCGAACCGGCTAGAACTTAGTCATCCGAAGGGATGCTTCAGTGGCAGCTTGTGTCTGCATGGAACTGTGGAGTGGGTGGGGAGAAAGGAGGGAAGTAATTCCAAGTCAGCTAACATCCTCTCCAGCCTCCCTGTAATTTTCAACTATTCACCCCAGTGGGAGCAGCCAAGTGTTACAAAATAAGGGTAATTTTAACCTCCAGCAACACATTTACATACGCTGTTATTCAGAGCAAAATAATACAAAACATGCATACAACAACCCAGCCTCTCAGGGGAGGGAGTTCGCTGTTTTCCACTTTAATTTGCCAGATGGGGAAGCTCAGGTAAAGACAGAGTCGGAGAGTGGAGGGTGGCGTCACTGCAGGAGGAGGCTGTGCTCTCTTCAGGCAGAGATGCAGCCTGCTTCCAGCCACTAAATTACCCCGGGGTGGGGGTTGGGGCAGAGCCACTGCGTGCTCCCTGCGTGTCGGAGCTCCAGGAACTGACTTTATACCCTACTGGCATGATTCCTACGTGCAGAATTACTGTGGAAGAGCAGAGACAATTAATCCAAGCCCCAGATGGTACCTGGTGTATGGGAGGTAGCTATGAGGAACGGTTAGAATGTGTTGTTCACTACTCTTCTCATTGCTGTGACCAAGTGGCTGACATAGCACTTGTTTAGCATGCAGGAGGCTCTGCATTAGATCGCAGCACTGCCCTTGAAAGACTTGGGGGGTGGGGGGGCAAGAGGACAAGTTCAAGGTCATTTTTGGCTTCGTGGTGGCGAGGGGTGGGGGAGTGGGGGGAGGGACTTTGAAGTCAGTCGAGCTGAGACTCAAAAAAAAAAAAGAAAGGGAGAAAGAAAGAGAAAGACATGTAAAGAAAAATAAGGAAACAGAAAAGGCAGTTTGAGGAAAGAAGGGTTGCTTTGGCTCACAGCTTGAGGAAACCATCCATCGTGGCAAGGAAGGCATGTTGGTGGAAGGCTGCTCTCTCGCTCACCTCTGAGTGTACTCAGCCCACTAGCTCAGCCCACTGATGGTCTGCATTCAGAGCAGGCTTTCATTCCTCAGCTAACCCTCTCTAGAAACATCCTTGCAGCTGACCCAAAGATGTGTCTCCTAAATGTCTCTAYACCCAGCCAAGTTGACAATAAACACTTAGCATCATAATTATCCTCACTGCCTTCATTGTTTTCATCGGCTCAATTAACAACACTTTTGTGTTACTAAAGCTGCCTAATTGACCTTTGTTTATGGGAGACATGTAAGGGTAGAGTTCTGACTTTTTCTAATTTCCAAAAGTAGACGATGGATGCTGGCCTTGACGTATCTCTTCCACCTCAGTTTCGTCCCATCCAGTCTCTCCTCTTTCCTTGGGGGCCAACTACGCTGAAGTTCACTTTTCCTTTGTAATTTTAAAGCATTTGGCAGCATCACTCCACTATGCCATGTTAGCATGATGGAATGACCTCCCGCCAGAAAGCTGGGGGTTCAGGACAAAAATGTGAAGCATCTTTCCCCAGAGATCAACCAACAGGCAGCAGAGAAGAATGTAAAAGATAAGAGTAGAAACCCACGTCCGACAGCCACAGAGGCTTTTTGCCCTCGGGTCCTTTCCTAACCACAGACAGAAAGGAAAAACTCAAATGGTGTGTAGTAGGTTCACTGAGTTGAAAAGGCAGTTCAGTTTGGTCAGGCAGAGGCAGCAGCACTGTGTAGGAAGAAGCCCTGGAGAGGAGGAGGGAATGCTGGGAAGTAAGAACTTTCAAAATCAGTGTAAAAGTGCATCTACGGCTTAACGGGAATCCAGAGAGGCAGAAAAGGAACCAACCTGGCTGGGGATGTGACCGCAGCCGTTGCAGGCTCAACAGTCTCCAGAGCAGCGGTTCTCAACCCTCCTGATGCCGTGACCCTTCAGTACCGTTCCTTATGTTGTGGTGACTTCAACTGTAAAGTTATTTCATTGCTACTTCCCAACGGTAATTTTGCTACTGTTATGAATTGCACGGTATTTTTGGAGCTAGAGGGTTGACAAGGGCTCACGACCCACAGGTTAAGAACCACTGCTCTAACGCTTTCACAGAGGGGATGTTCGGATTGTCCTTTGAGGAGCACACACACCTGGAGCTAGTAGAGATCACAGGGAACTTTTACTTTATTACCAGGGAGAGACTAGTGGTAGAGTAAGACGTATTGTAGACACACCTAAGAAGCATAAAGATAAACCTCGGAAGGAACAGAGTGATTTTAACATTATTCTACTGCTTTTTAAACATTCTTTATTCCTCATTTAACATTAAAAAAAACCTCCTAGGTACTTTTCAATATAATGTTCATAAAGTCTATCAGTTGGTAAACAATGACTAGGGCACACACACACACACACACACACACACACACAGAGAGAGAGAGAGAGAGAGAGAGAGAGAGAGAGAGAGAGAGAGGAGGGGCATGAAGGTTAGTTTGATAAGCAAGAGAAAAATTCAACAATAAAAACAGACCCAGAGGGGCTGGTGAGATGGCTCAGTGGGTAAGAGCACTGACTGCTCTTCCAAAGGTCCTGAGTTCAAATCCCAACAACACCATGGTGGCTCACAACCATCTCATAATGGGATCTGACACCCTCTCCTGTTGTGTCTAAAGTTACATACAATAATAAATAAATCTTTGAGCAGGAGTGAGAGGGGCCCGGAGTGAGCTGAGGTCCTGAATTCAATTCCCAGCAATCACATGATGGCTCACAGCCACATGATGTATATGAGTACAGCTACAGTGTACTCATATACATAAGATAAATAAATAAATAAATCTTAAAAAAAACAGACCCAGAAATGACTGATATAGTGAAATTAACAGTCAAGTATTCAAAATTATGATAATATGCTGAATATGTTAGAAAGTATGCTACCAAACAACACTGAGAACTAATAATTTAGTAAAGTAGTAGTATATAAAATTAACATTACTATGGTTGATCTCTTTCCTTCTTTCTTCCTTCCATTTTTTCCTCTCCCCTCCTCTTCCCTTTCTTTACTTACCCTTCCTCCTTCCCTCCTTCCCTCCCTCCCTGCCTCCCTCCCTCCCTCCCTCCCTCCTCATCTTCCCTCCCTTCCTTTGGCTTGGTGCTGAGAATTAAGCCCAGGGATTTTACACATTCAGCTTGAGTTCTATTGCAAGGCCACATCCTCGGCTCCAGTCAGAAGCATTTCTGTCTAGTCACATGGAACTATATGAATGCAATTACAGAAACTCATCAGAGAAGTGGAGAATCTAATCAAATGCAGGTCACCAGAACTAGCAGGTGATGGTGGGGGCTGGGGAGATGTTCACAGGATAGGAAATTTCAGTTCAATAGGATCAATACTAAGAGATCTATTATATAGTATGGTGACTGTTAATGTTTGAATAGAAAACATACCCCATAGGCCCATGTGTTTGCACGGTTGATCCAAAGGCGCTTTGGAATCTCTAGGAGGTGGAGCCTATTTGGATGAAGAGGACCACTGTGGGCATGGTTTCTGGCTCAGGTACTGTTTCTTGCCTGCTGACATGATGCAAAGGGCAGCCTCTAGCCCCACTACCTGGCTGGATGCTGCTCTGACAACCATGCATTCCCCGCCAGGAGAGCTCAGTGACTACAGCAAGCATGAGAACCTGAGCTTGTAGCCCCGGAACTCACATAAAGCCAGGTCTATACATCTGTAATCCCAGCGCCTCCACTGTGAGACGGGGGCGGGGTGGCAGAAACAAGACAAGCCCTGGAGGTTTGAAGGCCAGCTAGCCTGGTGTACACAGCAACCACAAAACAGAGATCCTAGGGCTGGAGAGAAGACTCAGCGGCTAAGGAAGGGCTCTGGCCGTTCTTCCAGAGCACTTGGGTTCAGTGTTTAGTACCCATGTGGCAGCTCACAACTGTCTGTGACTCCAGTTCCACAGGATCCGACACCCTCTTCGGGTACTGCATGTACTTGGTCCATATACATACATGCAAGCAAAACACCTACATACATAAGATAAAATTAAAATCTTAAGATGACCCTGTTTTAAACAAGGTAGATGTGGGCTAGCCCCCAGTGCTGTTCTTTGATCTCCACTCGTGTGCCATGGCATTCACAGGCCCACATTCACATACGTAATCATACATAATCATACATAATCATACACACACACACACACGGGGGAGAGGGAGAGAGAGATAACATAATAAATAGGAAAGAAATATATTTTTGACTCAAAAAGTTATAGAACCAAAACAATATAAAAACAATTGAAACAACTCTAGTTAGGAGTATTAACTCCCCTCTTCGTGATTGATAAAATAATCAAGCTAGTATAAGAGTTCCTACTCTAGCATTTTAAAAAAATACATTTTTAAGGTTTGTTTTCATTTGTATGTATTTTAGTATGAGTGCTCTGCTGCATGTACACACAAATGCCAGAAGAGGGCATCAGATCTTTTTATAGATGGTTGTGAGCCACCATGTGGGTGCTGGGAATTGAACTCAGGACCTCAGGAAGAGCAGCCAGTGCTCTTAACCTCTGAGCCATCTTTTAGCCTGAACATGATTGAACAACTGAAACACAACATACTCCACATTATGGGCACTACTTCACTCAACAACAAAATCCCATAGAACAAAAACACCCTCCCCACGACATTATGTATAGATACATTTTCTACACTATATATAAATATAGTTTAGGTACTATATTTATCCATCAGGTTTGCGTGTGTGTGTGTGTGTGTGTGTGTGTGTGTGTGTGTGTGTGTGTGTGTGATTGGTTTTGTTTGCCTTTGAGACAGAGTCTCAGTGTAGCTCAAGCTGGCCTCAACCTCTCAGTTCTCCAGCCCAAGTGCAGACTACAGGCATATGCCCCCCACCCCCAGCTTGGGTATCTCCATTTGTTGATGGGCACCTAGGTAACTCTCTAACCTGGCTATACTGAATGACCCTGCAGTGTGCGTGTATGTGTGCGTGTGCATGGATGTGCAGGGCTATTATGTGTTGACTTTGATTGTTTTGAGTGTGTAAGTAGATGTGGTACCCCTGGATCCTTGGTAGCTCCCATTCCACTGTTTAAGGGACCTTCATACTGAGTCCCCCAGTAGCTGAGCTAATTTATAATCCTGCTAATAGTATAGAAGGTATCTCATGCTTGTCCCAACTCCATCCTCATTGGCCAGCATTTGCAGTTTCCTTGGTGGCTCTGATGTCAGCCCTACTGACCTGGGTGAGAGGGAATCTTAGTTTTGATTGCATTTCTCCAATGGTTAAATATGTGGAACATTCTATGCATTTACTGGACATTTATTCACTTGCCCATTTATTGGTTAGATAATTTGTTGTTTGGGTGTTTGATGTTTTGAGTTCTTGATTCTGCCTATGACTCTCTAATCAGATGAATAGTTGGCAAAGGTTTCTTTGCCTTTTTACTGCTAGCAGGTTCTTTTAGGTATGCAGAAGCTTTCTAATAAGATGGACACATTCATGTTTATGAAAATAGATTGAGTTCCCAGCTACTTCTTTCTTCATTGTTTTTTAAAGATAAAGTCTCACGATGTAGCCCAGGCTTGCCTCAAACTCATATTCTTTTTGCTTCAGACTTATGAGTATTAGGATTACAGGCTGCGCTGCCATACCCAATCACACGCCCTTTAGTTTTAAAGCAGATAAATGTATTATCTATTAAAAATCCTGTAATAACAGGGAACTGGAGAGATGGCCCAGTTAAGAACATTTGTTGCTCTTGCAGAGGATCCAGGTTTGACTCCCAGAACCCATACAATGGCTCACAACCATTTCTAGCTCCAGTCCCGGAGACCAGATAGCCTCGCCTGTTCTCTTTTGGTACCAGGCATACACATGGTATACAGACATACATGTAGGCAAAACATGTATAAGCATAAAGAATGAATAAAACTAAAATCAAATGTATATGTAATAAATGAAATTTTTTGGTGTGATTTTAAAAGAATCCTTATATCTCAAGTTACCTATGCTTATTCCAAACTCAGCTGCAAATAAGTTCTCTTGTTAATTTACACAGATGTTTGATTAGGATTCAAAGAAGATAAATAATTGGTTGCTTGGAAACTGATTTTCCCCCTAAGAGTTAAAAAAAAATTAAGAGGCAAAAATATAAAGAAAACCAGAATTTTTGAAAACTGAAAATAACAGGATCACAACTTGTTTAAAGCAATCAAACTGAACATTCAGCCACCAAAAAGCTCACTGTGTGAGACAGTGCAGTGGGTAAGAATGTTGCTTGCTGTGCTAACGTGGGCACCTGGGTTAAAATCCCCTCGTAAAAGGCTGCAGGGACTGCACCCACGCCTGTAATCCTGGCCTTGTAGGGGGGTGGCCTGGAGGATCATGGGGCTTACTGGCTTCCAGCCTAGATCCAGGTTCAGTGAGAGACCCTATCTTCAGGGAGTAAGAAGTCAGGGAGTAATAGACCAGGACACGCAGCAACCTCTTCTAGCCTAGACTGCACATGGATGGACACATCCACATACGCGCACACGAACCACACATTCACACACCCATAGTAACAATAAAACAAATTCTTAAAGGATTCTTAAAGAAATCCACTACATTTTGACAAGGTGCAAAAAAATAACATGTTCTGCTTTTTGTTAGATATTTCCGTACTGTTTGATTACTCTGACTCTTTGTTATATTAATTAAATAATCAACAAACAACCAGATTTAAATATAAAAGTCTCTATTTTCATTGGTAATCAAACATACAGAAAAGTGGTTAGTAATTCAAAGAAAACAAAAAGGTACGTATGTAAAAATGTCCGACCAGCACCATCCATATGGTATAAATACATTCACCTATAAATATTTTCATATATAAAAATATTATATTGCATATATACTATAAGTTAAACAGTCAAATAATGTTTCATTAAATGACAGCATTGTCATAAAATAGGACATTCTTTCAAATCACATTTATATAGACTCTGGTCATTTATATAATACCTAGAATATAAAGTTGATTTTTAAAAATATATACAATTATATGTACATCTCAGTAAAAATGTTCATATAGTCATACAGAAGGAAAGTAGTAGGATTCTTGGTTTAACTCTTTCTATAATTTCATTTTTCTTCAGATTTCTATTACAAATTTTTCAAGTCTCCTTAAACTTTCTATTTCATTCATTTTTTTGTGTGTATTGGGGGAGAGAGGCACAACGTGGTGATCACAGGACAACTTGGGGGAGAAGGTTCTCTCTCCATCCTGTGGTCCTGGGGATGGAACTCGGGTGGTCAGGCCTGGCAGCAAGAGCCTGGAGACCAACGGAGCCATCTCACCAGTACCAAGGCTTGACACTTTTGTCAGAGTGAATTGGAGAAGTAAACCATAGTGCACAGAGTCTGTCAATCCAGGGAGACCACTCACTGCTCAGCGCGTCCTCTAGACTAGACTACTAGGAAAGTCACTTACGTGCATCTTGCCCTGTGGAAGAAGGACGTGGCACGTGCCCCAGGGAAGTGCTGCCAACAGGCGGTACCAGCTTCTCCAAGGACGGGACCCTGTTCCCCGGTGGCCCCTTCTCTTTGGGGCTATTAAAGAAGTCCCCAATGTCCTTTCTTTGTTTGCATTCCTGGAGAAAACTCTCAAAGGATTTGTCTTTGAGGCCAAGGGAGGAAATATTTGAGGCTCCTTTCTTTGGACCTTGAGTGACATCCTGCAAACTCACTTTCTCCAGGAGGGTGGGGACATCTTCAATCTTGCTGTGGGGTGGTACAGATGTGGTTGCAAAGAACATCTTGGATGGACGACTGGGCAAACTCCGGCTACGGAGGATGGGGTCGGGAGGGCTGAGGTCTGAGGCCTGGGCAGCCTTAGATGTCGGAGAAGCCAGAGAGAAGAAGGCTGAAGCCTTCTTGGCCATGTGTCTCCCTGGAGACTGCTGGTCCCCGTCTTTACTGGAACCCAGTTTGCGGAGGCTAAATGAACGAGTAACAGCATGCGGCTGGCCCCTGGGCAAAGTTTTGGACTCTGGCTTAGGGCTGGTCTTCTTTCCAGCCTCAGAATTGGGGCGCAGAGACCTAAGGATGGCATTTGCTATGAGCCTCAGGGGAGACTTGGGTGGAGGCACTTCTCGCTCCTGAGGCACCTTGACAGCTGGGGTACGCATCCCCCCCAGGGCCTTTTTCTGGGATAGCAGTTTCTCTTTTACTGCCTGAGAGAGGGTAGAAGAGCAGATTGGCTTCAGGCTACTGCCTTTGCTGTTCTCAGCACTTTCCTGCTCCCCTGCCTTGTGTTCCTGGGAATGGTCACTCCAGTCTAGCAACTTAGTCTTCTGCTCCTCAGTGAGGACTAATTTCTTCAAGCCTGACTTCCTTTCTTTGGACAGCTCTGGTCCACCTGGCTGTCCTGTCCTGGATTCCTCACTCAAGTCTCCTAGGTTCCCTGCCGTGCCAAGAGCTAGGTTTTGATTGGGCAAATACTGGTCCTTCCCTGCAGTGGGGTGGGAATCTTGGTGTATGCTTTCAGTGTTTCCAAAAGCCTGTGCTTCCTGGCGGCCCTCTGAAGCAGAGATCGCCTCAGGGCTTCTGAGGCCTTCTCCACTGGGGCCCACCAGGCAGTGTTCTGTGCTCTCCAGCATGGCGCTATGAGGCAGATAGAGGGGCATTTCCTTTGCAATCCCTTGAGCCCTGGCACGTCTGAGGTAGATTGAAGTGGGGTTGACATTGTCTCTGGAGGTCTGCAGGGAGTGGAGGTTGCACGCTGGCACCTGTGGGAGTGGGCGGAAATCCTGGTTACTTAAAGCTCCTTGCCTTTCTACGGGGGAAGGTGAGGATCATAGCACACACCACCTCCCTCCCTCCTCCTACTCTGAGATACTCAAAGTCAGAAGAAAGCTTTAGAAAGGTCTTTGGCTCAAATGGCTAGAACTTGCTGGCATCCACCCGCAGTTCCGTAACCAAATCATTCAAGGCTCTAAAGATCATTCAAGGGCCAAAACAGTGGTTTCTCAACCTGTGGGTCACAATCCTTTGGGAAGATCAAATGACCCTTCCACAGAGGTCACTTAAGACYAATGAAAAACACAGATGTTTATGTTACAATTCATAACAGTAGCAAAATTACAGCTATGAAGTAGCAATGAAATAATTTTATAGTTGGGGGGGTCACCACAACAGGAAGGACTGCATTGAAGGGACACCACTTAGGAAGGTTGAGAAGCACTGACTTAGTGAGGCGCAGGGGCAGTTGACCTTCCTATCTCCTGTGCAGGGGTTTGGTGTGCACTTACCTGAGGAGAGGAGGAATTGTCTGTAGTGTGCCCATGTATACTGGCTGAAGAAAATGAAGATGACAGGGAAGATGAAGAAGACAAAGATGGAGGGGGAGGAGGAGGCTCCTTTGGAGGTGACAGTGCTCTTTGGTTCATGGGTGTTAAATCTATGAGGGAAAGAACATATTCCATTGTTACCTTGTTTTTAGCACAAAAGAAAAGATTGTGGACGGATCCTCTGTTTTAGGAAGAAGGATGCTGGGGGTGGACTCAGGGGTCCCTAGTGGCCATAACTTGGGACATGGCAGCAGGCCCCTGAAGGAGTCATGCATGCTAGCAGTTCAGCCTTCTGTAGGATCGTTCCCAGGAGATGAGAGCACAACCAGCCAAGTGCTCCTTGGAGACCGACATTTACTGCTTACGCTTCCCTGAAGTCATGGTGGGCAGGAGCTGGGATTGCACTAAATCTCTCTGTCAATAAACCATGTTAAATTTCTTGCCACAAGATGTCAGACCATTAGCTGTGGGCATGGACAGGATAGATGGTTTGGTCCTAATGAAATGGGCTCTTCCTCTTACATGAAGAAAGCCTCTAAAGGGCTCTCAGAGAAGGTGGTCAGCTTGAGATTTTATGGGAACTCAGGGAGGGAGGTTATACCCATACCAACAGTTCAAATCACACAGAATTAATGGGTCCTTGCCAGACTTCTGTAGATTAGGGAGCAGGCAGGAAGTAATGATCGCTTCAGAGGTGCGTGAGAGAGGATGGCGGCTGGCCTCTGGGGAGGGCGCAGTTCTGAACTGTGAAGTCATCTTGTCCTGCAAGAGCAGGATTCTGACAGTACAACCCGGAGGTCATTTAGGCCCTCATATACTGACACTTCCTGTCTCTCTTCTTCCTCTTCCCTTCCAACTCGGTAACCTTAAATCTGCAATATCAAATACTTTATCTCCAGGATGGATCATTTCAGATAACTTGCATTCAGCTAGATTCAGAAAAAGCAGTCTTTCATGGGCATGCCTGCTGCTTCATCCTCAGGCYACGACAAGCCCTTGTGGCCCTCAGCAGCATTCCTTAGGCACGTCCTGGGACTGTGTGTCTCACTAAATTACTCTCTCACCCAGTCCCCCAACTCCCTGCTTCGGCTGGCTCAGGCGGCCCATTTAGATTCCTCTTCSGTATGCCCAACCAACAGGTTCTAGCTCATTTCTTAGTTCAACACAATTCCCAAAGCTCTAGGTGATAGGCACCTGTTTAGGTATCAAACTATGCTTTTGTTACTCTGAGAAAATGTGAGGAACTTAATGACACAGGGTCAGGGATCTCGAAAAGAAAAAAGAAAAAAAGAAAAGCTAAGTCTAAGTAACCTCCACTCAAAAAGTTTCCTCCATCTTTTGGGGACGGGGAGGCAWTGGTAGACTTTCCGTCTGCCTTTTGCTCTTTTTACACAAAGATTCGCATGTTAGGCAGTGCAAACCAGGCGTGGGCTCRGAAAAGATGGCTGCTGCATGCACACGCTCTGTGAGCTCCCATAGGGTACCCCACCCTTGTCCCAGGATATTTCSAARGGAAAAGATAACCGGGGAGCAGGCTGCTGTGGAGGTGTTTAAGAGGGAGACCCCGGGAGAAAGGCCATCGGCTGCCAGGAACTGACGCAGGGGAGGCGCTGGCCTCCAGCCCATTACCCACACCCCAGCCCAGCCCGCGACATAATGATTCTAGCCTAAAAAGGCAAAACTTGTGAGTGAGTCGTTGTCTTGCTTCCTGCCCCCAGTTACTAAATTCCTGCCAAATTCCTCCTCCCCCTCTTTTTCGCCCCCTCAATCTCCTCTCCCTGCCATCCGCTGAATCAGGCTCCTTAAGTAGCCTCCAAAGTCCCCTCAGCTTCACAGACTGCCCCTTTGTTCCTCTGAGGAGTCACAGGGGACCTTGTGACACAGAGTCAGGGACACCTTGAGGTAGACACAAGCTAGACTGAGAAGTCTCAGATCACGCTGCAGCAGCGGATGATGCCCTCTCCTGCCTCTCACCCCAGGCTCCACCCTTGCTGGGAGGTCTCTGGTCCCAAGTTCCTTATACATCATCTTAAAGTCAGAGGTTGGGCAAGGCTTGAAGAATGAGGCCCGGAGGCCTGGGTCTTTCTCTTGTTTTTGTCCTTGGGTCAAGCATTGCCCAAGGGCAAGGCATGACTCCAGAGGGGATAGAAAGGGAGGAGCTCCAGGAAGGAGCTGAGAGATGGGAAATCGCTCCTGTGAGACTGGTCATGTCTTCAAACTCCTCTAAAAGATGGGAAAGGGAACCCCAGGACTCCAATACAGCCACACGAGCAAGTTACCTCCAGTGGCCTTATCCAAAAGTACCCACCACCATGCAGACACATGCTAGCTTAGCGTGACTGCCATCCATTCCCCTGCCCCTGCACACACACTATCTGGCAAAAATGCCGCTAGCCCCTCAGTCTGCTTCAGAGGCGGCGGGACACCCACCCCAGCCAGGGCTTTAACTCTTGGCTTCAGAGCTCGCTCCTTGTCTACCTCCACCCTCCTCTCCCGTGCTTGCTGGAACTCTGAGATGGCCGAGCCAGGGTGTTTTGTCCTCTGTAGGGCGTAGGGTCTGAGTGCTACTGGCTCTCAGGTCCTTTTGTGCCAAAGGGGTTGAAAAGTGGCCTGGGACAAGATTACAGTCTTTGTGTCCCCTGGGGCAATTCCTTGTGTGACCTTCTCTTGTTTTCTTTTGACAATGGTAGCCTTTTCCCCTGATGGTGACGAAGGGATGCCTAAGTTCTCTATACTATTTGACAAACCTTCTTCTGGGACTTAGGGGTTCTTCACTTTTGGGGTTGACCTGATGACTGGGATTCCAAGTACCATGGCTTCCCAGCATGAAGGACTCTGTCTTCTCAAAGTCTTGGAGCGCCCTCTAGGGGCAGCAGCCTGCAAGCCTGAACCCATATACAGTTTCATTGGGCCTAATCCAGTCTCCAAACTTCTTCCCTTTCTCCCTCCCTCTTTTCCCCATCTCAAACATAAATGAGAATTCCTTTGGGCCAGACCTTGCTAGGCCGCAGAAACGACAGGCTCAAACCCTGTCTGCACCTAGTGTTACTGCTGCTTGAGACTCACACCCCGTTTTCGTTTGTAATGGAATGCTAACGTCTCCAGGTGTGTCCCCAAAGCCCACCTCTGAGTAGTAGAAGTCTGTCTTGCTTTTCTAGAACCCCTGYCCCTGCTGTTTGCCAGCCTCCCATCTCACCTCATGCTGGAAGCTTGCTGAGGACAGACTGAGCCCCCGACACTGGGGATTCCTAGAACCGTTGGGATGGCCTCAGCACTCAGGAGGACTGGTCTGAGAAAGGGAGCCTAGTGCTCCTAGGGGAGACTCCTGGAAACCTTAGTTCCCTTGTCCTCTCATTTGCCACCTGGGGTGGGGAAGCTCAGATGGTTCAGGTGTCTTGTTCCCAGGTGTGCAGGCCTGGTCTAGCTCCAAAGGTGGCCCTTGGCCCAGGTAGACATCTGAGGTGGTGAGTCTGGGGGTTGGTGGGAAATGACTCATTGGCCAGGAATCAAGCTGACTCAGATGGAGGGAGAGTCAGGAGGAGGAAGATCGGAAGCCCAAGGCCATGTTGGGTCAGCCTGGACAGACGAAGGAGGGAGAGGGAACATGCAGACTGGGGGAGGCAGAGGGGGGGGATGGGACCAGAGTAGGGTGAAGCCTCAGCTTCTCATTTAAGGGCTCTGGAGGAAATCTGTTTGCTGTGTGACTGTGTGTGCATGGCCACTATACCTCTAGTGGGAGCTCTGAAACACCCAAGGGCTAAGATCTGGAGAAGAAATAAACTGTCT
>BDUI01011397.1:15393-30248 GCA_002335545.1 Apodemus speciosus
AGGTAGGCCTGGCCCACTGTAAGAGGGACTTCTTCCCCCTCCCCTCTCTCTTACTACTGCTTCCTGCTAGCTTCTCTTCCCCCTTCTGTCCCCTGCCCCCATGGAGTTACAGCCGGACTCTACTTCTCCAATCTCTCCCCCTCTCTCTGCCTCTACTACCCTCTTACCTCCCCTTCCCATGCCCTGAACAACCGTTATTCTATACTATACTGTTGTGTGGCTGGTTCCTCAGGGGTAAGGGATGTCTTAGCATGGGCCCACCGAGGCACCCCCTTCCCCCACACCTCACCACACATCCCTATAGAACATATCTTTATATCTCTTGATCTTTTTATAATCACAACACTAGGTGCCTCAGAGGTAGGATTTCTCCTCTGGGGCTTCCTCTCAACACCAGCGAGTGTGGTCTTCTCAGAGCAGAGTATCAATGCAATCAGGACACAGCACTCAGAGAACACCAATTTTGTTGACCGTGGGAGGGAGGGGTGAAGAGGGCTGGGGCTAGAGGCAGGGGACTGGTTCTGAGACTCGAGAGCCCCAGAAGAGGAGGTGAGGCAGCAGCACCATGCCTGGTGCTGGGCCCTGAACTGAGTGACCTTTTTGAGGTGAATTCCCCAAATCCACAGACACCAAGAAAACATTCCACAGTCAAGGGACCTGTCTGAAGGTTATGTGTCTGACTGTATCCTGCACTGGCAGCTCCTTACTATGTAGAAATGCATCCAGGAGGGGTGATAGGATGGGGGTGGGGTACCCCCACACCTTGCGAGTGTCCAGCTATGTGGCTCGGCCTGGCCAGGCTCACACAGGACATAGATACTCCTTAGCTGCTCCTGAGAAAGGCCCTCAAACTGACTGCAGGCCCAGTGCCAGGCAGCCAGAGCTGTCAGTATGACTCAGCACTTCTGAAAGCGCGGGCCAGAGCTCGGACACGTTTCCTGCCTGGGGCTTCTCTTGTAAGGTGCTCATTAGGTGGGGCCACTGGTTACACTGGCCAGGAGGGCCCATATGTCAGACACATGCTTTTTTGGATCTTGGTTTTCCTAAGTTGCCTCTTTTCTCCCTGCAACTTACCAGGGGTCCCAACACCCCAAAGGAGCATTAGCTTGACACAGCAGCTCCCCAAAAGGATCTCCACGATAGAAGCCGGAGAGGTAGGCTTGTAGGGATCCTGACCTCCAGAAAGAGCTTCTAGGGGGGGTTGAATGGCTCTGTCAGCACACTTCCAGAAAGCCAGACAGGAGCCAAGCTGGTGCAGAGTTATAGCATAGTCTTGTATGTCAAGATCAGAGATAGGGCTGGTGGCCCCAGAGGGTCAAAAGACTAAGGTGAGGAGGGGACCCTAAGCTCCTGAGATGCTAGTCTGAATAGATATGGGGGTCTAGAGCAGCCCGAGTTAACCCTAGCTGGAGATGCCAAGAGTTAGGATTGCTACTACACAGCGATCCATTTGAATACAGGTATTAGTATCTCTGTCAGAGACGTTAATTAAAAAGGCACCCAGTCAATGATAGAATTCTCAATATTACGCTTACTCAGGGTTCAAAAAATTCAAAGATGTTGGGGCTGGGGCTTACTGTAATCAAGACCTAGATGTGCTTAAAAACTACAGACTTAGGCCAGTTCAGGCAGAGGTGCCTGCCTGTGTGTGGTGTTGGTTTTCTTTGTTTTGTTTTGTTTTGTTTTTTTGTTTTTTGTTTTTTGTTTTTTGTTTTTTGTTGTTGTTGTTGTGAAGACAGAGTCTCACTATGTAGCCCTGACTGGCCCGATTTGCAGCCTGGAAGGAGGGATTAAAGGCACACCCTGTCCAGCATGCAGGCTTAATGCTAATTGTAATGAATTCCATCTACTCTACTCTTTAGATAGCAGAAATAAAAGCTCTGCTAGATTAGAGGAGAAACTAAAACAAGGGTCAGGGGCTGCGAAGATGAATTCATGAGCTCGGATAAAGATAAAGCCAGTGCTCACAGCAGGGCTATCTGGAAACCACCTTGCAGGTCCAACAGAAGACAGGCTAAATGACGCATAGTATGTCTACAGGACATTACACGGCCACTAAAACCGCTCTCGCGGGTTTAACACTGAGAAAATGTCCATGACAGACTGTTAAGATGTTTTAGGGCTCAGCAGGTAATGGTGCCCGACGTCTTAATTACTCTCCAGTTATCCTCTGACCTCCATACCTTGTCATGGATGCTATGTGTGTCTGCCTTACGGACAAATGGGGGGCAGGGAGACAGGGTGTTTAGAAGCAGGATGTGAGCTTATATTAGGATTACAAATTTGTAAACCTTTTTATGGAGACTTAGTGGGCAAGAAATACATTATTAGATTTAAATTAGGGAAAGGGGTTAAGAAAAGAAACGGAGGCAGGATGATCAGAAATTCAAGGTTGCCACAGCAACTTAGCAAAATACAGATAAATAATAAAATGGAGAGCTAAGTTCATAAGCCACCTTTCTTCCTTCCTTTCTTTCTTTCTTTTCTTTTTTTTTTTTGGACGGTTAGTATCTGCATATAATTCCACACGGGGCTAATTGTCTTCTGGGAGATCTGAATTTTAAATTATGTTTTCATTGAATATCTCTCTAGGATGTAGTTTTTCGGAAGTGCTACTAAACTTAAGTGTATTTTATTCTTGTTAATAAGAATTTTAGCTATGCAAATTATAGATCGTTAGACTATTAGACATGTGTTTACAGTATTGTAATTTTGAAAACTGTGGGACAATGTTTTATTGTCCTTGAATCTCAAAGAATGGCATACTAGGAATTTGAAAACACTGAGAAGCTTTTTTTTAAATTGTTATCGTTGGTGAATAAATGATCTTAAAAACAAAATAAAACTTTTAAAAGAGCTCGCAGGGCGACCATGGCAGCACCCCGCTCAGCTCTATCAGCATGCGACCTACCGCTGGGTGCCTGGCTGGGCCCGATAATCTCCTGGTGCCCTAAGTGATCTGACCCCCCCCCCCCCCCCCCCCCCCCCACTCTGGGTCCTGTCTCAGGGCCCAGGTCTCAGCCAAGCCTGGCTCTAAGCCAACACAGCTCTGGGAACTTACTAAAGCCCTTCTCTCTACACTGGCTTGTTCTATTATGTTGAGGTCAGGAAATGATCCTTCACAGGGAATTATTTCAAGCAACTGTAGGGAATAATTAACTCACATCTACGGTTCTAGGCCAGATAAAATGTTCTTAAGCATCCACCTCATTCTGAGGCACCTCACCTCAGAGTGAATCACTTCTGGGTGTGCCTACGCCAGCCCCTAAAGTTCAATGCAACAGTGGCTGTCATGTCGGTGACCCTGGACTGGAGGTTGGGTCCTAGAAGGATCGGGGCTCTCCTAGAGACTGATAGGGAAGCCCCCCAACCCCAAGAAACTTCCTGCAAACAGTAGGTGCTCTCCAGGGAGTGGGGAGAGCAGTCAAACTTCCTGCAGCCGCCGGCCCTCAGAGGGACCTGGCTGAGGCCACTCTTCTTCAGGGCTGGCCCTCAGGGAAGTGGGATGTCCCTGGCTATAGGCCAGTCCTCTCTCGTTTTCCTAGGAATTTCTTTGCCCACAGGGCACCTGGGGACTATGGGTGTGCCTTCTAGACACTCAGAGCAAGACCAGAGGATCTAGGTGAGTATTCTCCCTAGTTACCTCATCCTCATGCCTCTCCCATCTCACCGGGGCTTGCTTATAGCGTGGTGAGACTGGCCAAGCACCCAGTCAGACATGGGGATGGGAGGCAGGCTCCTCTGACTGACACTTCCAGGGTCCGGGCACTAGACTGCATCTGTGTGGTAGCACGATGTACCCATGTACTCAGGAGGGAAACCTGGCCTGGCAGCCAGACTCTGGGGCTTTTGTCCTCCGAGTCTGTCTCATCTGGGAAAGTGCTGCCTGTATCACCAGCTTCGGGGCTTTGAGAGAGCAGAAGACCACACATGTTTATCTTACTTAGCCCCAGTCAGGCAAGAAGAGCAGCCAAGGGCAATGTGGGCTGGCTTAGCCTGAGTCATTGAGGACCCCCTCTCAAAGTTACCAAGTGGGGAGCAGGGGTTACCTGGCTTTGTCGAAGTATTTGCCCGTGTATGCCATCCCACAAGCAGCTCCCAGACCCTGGCCCAGGGAGCCAGTGGCCACATCGGTGAAGGCTTGTTTCTGTCATAAGAGAGATCCAGTTATTCAAGGGTCCAGCTGTTTGCTTCCAACTTACACACCCCCACCACGGCAGTCAGGGCAGCATCCGCATCCAGAGCCAGTGAGTGAGCCTCTCCCTGCAGAAGGCCCTTCTTATTCAGACAGCAAAGTCACCACGAGAGTGGGTTCAGTTCCAAACCCTGTCCTCTGGTGAACTATGTGACTTCAGGCTGGGAACTAAACCTCTCTGAGCCTTAATGGCCTCATACATAAGCACGGCTTACCACATAAAGGAGTGAGAGGTCAGTAATAGAGATAATATAATAGGCAATAGAATGATGAGTACCTACATCACAGTGTGCCGGCGACATGCCAGCACGTGCTAGGATCAGCTTAGCACTGAGGTGCAAGCGGTGTCATTCCCTAGGTGCCTCTGTACCATGGTGCCACCTCTTTAAGTCTCTCTAGGGACCTCTCTTCTTGAGCGGTAGTGCCCACCCATGGCTCATTGGTCAATACAAGGGCTCGCCCTGTGCTAGGGAGCACATGCTGTGCTCCCATCCCGCAATCTCCCTCCTCATCATAGTTGGCTCCTCTGCCTCATTCTTCTCCTTGTGCCCAGGACAGGAAGATGAGGCAGAGGTCCAGGAGGGCTGCCCGTCGGGGGGTGGGGGGGGGACTTACCGGGACAGGGTGCCCATCCAAGTCAGAGCTGATCTTCCTCAGGTTCAGCAGCTCCGCCTCGGGCAGGAAGCCAGCTTCAGCCCAGACTGCGTATAAGATGGGAGCTGCGTGGCCCTGTGGGGGTAGCACAGGAAGAGGTCAGGGCAGAGATGCTGGGATCATTCCCACTGCACACGGAGCTTGGGGCCTGGCTCGGCAGGCCAACCAGGATATCCATTTCAGATGAGGAAGCCAGAGAAGGCTTCTCCCCTTTCATTCCTCTCCAGACTCTTGGTTTTCAGCCCAAAGTTCCCACAGCCAAAAGTGGGTAGGCGCCATGACAGGTGCAGGGGGGCACAGCTGTGCAGGCGCACGAGTCCAAAACTGCAGCAGGCAGCCGCCACCCTAATCCGTTTCTGGCGTGGACCATTCTTGGACAGACTTCTAAGCCCTACAGCCTGTCTCAGGAAGCCAGAGGCTGTTGAGCCAGGCCAGAGGACAGGTGGATTTGGGGGCAATTGTGGTATGGTCTGTGGCTGCGATTTTTACCATTAGAGCAAAGGCAGGGCGTCTGAATTCCCAAACCGCAGCGGAATGTCACTCACAAGGAGAACAGGCCCTGGGCCCCAGGATGCTCGCACAACAGAGGGACTCAGGCGGAAGATAAGGAATCCAGACCTTCTGACCTGGATTTGAGTGCCGCCTGCCAGTATCAAAACTGAGCACACAGCCAGCAGAAGCACAGGTCCTGCTGCCTCCCCATATCCTGCTTGGAAGAGTCTTTCTGATGTACCAGGCTCCCTGACGAGTAATCCATTAATGGTGGGAATTGGTTCCTTAGCTCCGGTTCAATTTACCAGATCAGCACAAGACACGAAGGAGGAGGTGTAGGACCCGAAGGTGGGGAAGGGTGTGCTGGGGCTTACACTGAATTCCAGGGTCCTCACACAGACCGGACCCAGGTAGGTGTGGCAGGCACAAGGGCTCTTACCTTGGAGAGCACAAAGCGATCGTTGTGAGGGTTCCGGGGATCCAGGGCCTTGTAGCGCATGGTATGGAAAAACAGGACAGCCATGATCTCGGCAGCGCTGCAGCATGATGTGGGGTGGCTGTGGCCAAGGAGAGAAGACAAACGTGAGCATCATGGTGCTAGACCCCGAATATAACATCCACTCTGGCATGTGTCAGAGGCCTGGGAGGAGGTGGGTGGAGGGGAACGGGGGACACGACGCCTGTTCTGAGGAGACTCACACAGGCCTGGCCCATCAGAGCCGCGTGCCCCGACTCCTTAGAAACATGGTATGGGTTTAAAGAAGGCCACTGTTGACAGCTTAGGATCTGGAGTGGCTAATGGGTCCCAGGGACTGCCGTACCTTCCAGAGAGTACCCTGAGGGTAGAGTTTGGTCCCTCCCTAGGAGTTCCGAGAGGGAATCTAAGGACTGGGGAGGGATGATACAACTGGCCAAGGAGCCCCATCCAAAAGAGACTGCCTAGAGCTCAGCTGCTCTGAGGAGCACTCTGCCCACCCCAGGGTCCACTGGGGTTAGGGGCAGAGGGACAAGGAAAGGCTTGTAAACCCGAAACATTGGACATTAGTTTTCTGGGTGTGTTTCGAATGGACACTCTGAAAGCTAGCACTCAAAACTGTGCAACACACAAGCTCATATCATAAAGGTAAAAACCCTTCTGCCTGGTAGACAAGCGCCGAGGGGGGGGGGGGACGGGCTGGAGAAGGCAAGAACCTGCCCTTCCAGTTCTGGAATGGTAGGGTCTCTATTTCAGACTCTCGTTTTGATAGCTGAATGGTTTTAGAAAGCTCAAGGATTATATCCTAGAGACCAGATTAGTTCAGGTCTCACACGATCACGTGACTAACCTGGTCCGTACCCTGGGAATAGGGCCAGAGGCTGCAGCTCCTGGCTTCCTCCAGTCTGCCTAGCCAGACCCTATGAAGGTCAGCCTCCCCCACATGCAGCTCAGCTCAGCCCTGATGATGTTCCACACGCTTCACACTAAAACATGCCAACGTCAGGCCCAAGAGCACATGCAACCTCGGGTGGGAGCCACAGCGGCAGCCCCCTCCCCTCTGGGGGTCCCCATCAGGTTAGGGGTAAATGGCTCTCAGCATAGACAAGTTAGTAAAGGAGTCCGGACCGGTCCATGCTGGTTTAGTGGCCGACACACAGTAGCCTCATACTTAACCATCTCTATGAGCTCCTGGTCATGGGGGAAAGACACTACACCTGGAAAGAGGGAGGTGAGGACACGTGAGCGAGGAAGTCTTGCTGTCTCACAGGGACCCTAGGCCCTGGCTGCCAGCACCAACCTCAGTTGTAGAACACCCCAGACCAAGCACCCTTCCCGCCTGAGTGCAGCCTCATTCCTAAGATGGCTCATTGGCTAAGAGCTCCTTCTGCTCTTCCACAAGTTCCAAGGTCTGATCCCAGTACCCTTACCCCAGCTCCAGGGGTTCTGGCCCCCACAGGCGCCTACACGCGTATGCACACACCCACACACAGGCACACAACTGAAAACAAAATACCTCTTTAAAACAAAATGAATGCAATAAAAATCTGAGGGGTGTGTGTGTGTCGGGGGATGCAAAATGTCTCGGCTGTTGTGAGGAAGCTCCAGTGGGGAAGGAAGTGCCCAGCAAGATAGGAGCGGGGGCTCCACCCACTGACCGCAGGGTGACACTCTTGCAAGGCCATAACTAAGAAGGACTCTCAGAGAAAGTGTATGGCACAGTGATGTCTGTGGCAGAGGAATGCCCAGACTCACACAGAGGACACATGAAGGGATAGATCTTGTTGTTAATAAGTAGAACAAACCATTGATTTAAGCTCACCTTACTAGGCCCCGAAGAGGAAACCTGTAACAAACACATCTGGCCAGCTGCTGATGTAGTCTTCATACCCACCAAGTGCACCCTATGTGCCTTCTGAGTGGGGGATATGGGCTGCCGGAGGGGGGGAGGGGGAGTAAGACGTACTCACCTCCTGGGGCTCAGTGTCTTTGTTTATGAATGAGGATGCTGTGAAGGGGTGTTTGGGTAACCCAGCGAAAGCTAATGCAAATGCAAAAGTTGACTGGTCACTGCCAAACGTCTTAGGGCTTTCAACTACTTATCTATAGGCCAGGACCCTGGCCCACCCCAGTCACTCCATGCCAGAGAAAAGAATGAGCCAAAGACTGAAAGAGGAGGCTGTAAACTAAAGTGCTGAGCACCGAGGAGACAGATATCCTGAAGCCCAAATTTTTGGACCATCTCTGGGGCCAGAAGCACAGGGACCTGTGGCTCCAAGGACTGAACTCTCCTTGGAGTCCAGGCTGCCTGAGCCAAATGCCTGCAGGCGCGATATGTAGTTCACATGAAGACATAGGCTGAGCAGAGGTGGAGGTGTGTACCCTACCGCCTGCTCTTCGTGCCACACAGAAGTTACAAATAGACTCGGCTGCTTGTTAAAAAGTGCTGCAGTGGCCCAAGGGGCCATTTGCTGCCAAAGTACAAGCAGACTGCGTTTAAAGAGCAGAAAAAGATCCATGTGACGACGTGTACAGGCATACACACATGCATGCACGTAGGAGCCTCGGTCGTCTCTCCTCGGGCGCTGTGCACCTTAGTTGATTTTTCAGACAATCTCATTGGCCTGGGACTGACCGGTTAAACTGCTGAGTCCCTGATACACTGTGTTCTCATCTGTCCACAACTGTGGCTTATACCATGGCCAGCCTATTTTCATGGGTCTGAGGGTCCTCGGGTCCTAATGTTTATAAGGAATGAGCTGACACTTTAGCCCAGAAAAAAAGACTGAAAATAGAACAAGAGCTAGAGATGGCTCAGAGTGCTGGGCAGTGGTGGTGCATGCCTTTAATCCCAGCACTTGGGAGGCAGAGGCAGGCGGATTTCTGAATTTGAGGCCAGCCTGGTCTACAGAGTGAGTTCCAGGACAGCCAGGGCTATACAGAGAAACCCTGTCTTGAAAAAACCACCCCCCCCCCCCCGAGAGAGAGAGAGAACGAGAGCTTAGAGGTTAAGAGCACTGAGGACTCTTCTGTTGGATCCCCTGGTGCTGGAGTCATGGATGATTATCAGCAACTCTTTTAGATTTCAGACAGGGTTTCTCTGTATAACCTCACCTGTGAAATTAGTTCTGTATACCAGGTTGGCCTCAAACTCAGAGATCTGCCTGTCTCTGCATCCCCGAGTGCTGGGATTAAAGGTGTATGCCACCACCACAACTTTACATTTGGGGCTAGGACTGTCCTGGTCCTCAGAGGGCAGGTGAGCTGTCCCTGCCATCAGCAGAGCTAAGACAAAGCAGGATGGTAAGAGAGACTGGTGAATGAATGTGACCCATGAGGGGATAGAGCTAGAGAAAGAAATGAAGCATGGAAAATCATGCCACCATGGACACATGCCATGCGCAAGGAGCCGGACCCAAAAGACCTCATTCTGTCCAATTGCATTATGATTAAGTATCCAGAAGAATTAAATTTACAGAGACCCGGTGTGGGATGAGAGGGAAACTGCAGTTGGGCAAGAGAAGACCTTTTGGAGGCTGGGAAAGGTCCTAAAATTAGAAGTGATGAAGTCACTAATTTTGATAACTATGTAGATTATTTTTTAAAAAAATCTCAAAATTAGCTGAGAATACAATCCGGTGGTAGGTACTTGCCCAGCTCCGGGCCCTTTCTCTAGTACCACAAAAGCATCACGAGCCAGAAGTGTATATTTAAAACCTTTCATTCTGCAAAGCACTTCTCAGGAGTTTGTACTTCCTAGACAAGTCATACCGTCACGATCTTCACCGTCCACGGATGCGGAGCAAGAGGCCCCAGTGTGAGCTCTGCTCTACCTCACCTCTAGGTAACAAGGGCACCCCACCTAAAATCCCAGCTCTGTTCAGGTCCCTTGCTTTAGGGGTGTCCTGGATACCGAGGGAAGAGAACTGCTCTTGATTCTGCAGGACCAGGCTCTGGAGACGCCGGGTCAAGTCTGGGAGCCAGTATGAGTTCACAGGAAGCCGTGAGGTCATCTTCAGCAGATCCTAATGTAGTGCCCACCTCGTGTTCCTAGCTTTAAGGAATACTGGCCATAGCTCTGCTGACTCAGAGGGTTACCCAGGCACAGAGCCCAGTAGTCCAAGAGCGGCCAGGTGTCTTCACCCTGAATTGGGAAACACTGTTGCCGCTGCTGGGGCAATCTCAACCGCAAGGCTCTGCTCTTGCCTCAGTCAGAAGGCCTGAGGCAGCCTGAAAGGAGCGGGCCCTTGGAGGCCCTTTTCTGCTCCAAGAGGCTGATTCCACACAGGCGCTGGAGTCCTGAGGGCCCTCTGCACAGCTGGCCAGAATGTTCCTGAAGGCCAGAGCTGGGGAACGGGGAAATAACCATTTCCACAGCAGGGCTTGGGACCCAGGGCCGACTCCCTCTGAACCCTGAGCCTCACTCCCTGGTTTGGATGCCATTTGTGCGTTTCCCATTGGAGGTTTGCTGCTGGGCGTAGAGGTGGTGTGGAGCCCTGGAAGGTCCTCGGGTGAACTCGGGCTATGCTTTCTGGAGGTGCTGTGGTTTGTGAGACCCGCCCCCCCCAGTCGCCATCTTCCTCTTCGGCTGTGTTTCTTCCTCTCACACGTATTCCCACCAGGAGCCACACCCACACATGCTGTTTGGACTTTCTCCATCTAAAACTAGAAGTTTAAACAACAATATCAAACCAAAACCAAACAACAACAAAATCCAACTTAACAACCTTGCCTTCGGACTGGAGAGTAGACTTGGGGGGATTAAAATTACTTTTTGCTTTCATCAGGGCCCTGGGTCCCATTCCTGGCACCCACAAGCTGGCTCACAACCATTCGTAACTCCAGTTCCAGGGCACCCAATGTCCTCTCCTRACTTTCACAGGTACAGGCATGGGCGTGTACACACACATACATACAGGCTAAACACCCATACACGTAATAAAGAAATCTAAAAACAAACAACAAAACCCAACCAAAAGAAACAAATAATAATAGAAAAACAAAAACAACAACAACAACAAAAAAACCCTTTTCTTTGGGGGCTGGGGGAGTGGTGGCACATGCCTTTAATCCCAGCACTTAGGAGGCAAAGGCAGGCAGATCTTTGTGAGTTCAAGATCACCCTGGTGTACAAAGTGAGTTTGGGGACAGCCAGGTTTCTGTTGCACACAGAAACCCTGCCTTCAGAAATCAAAAACGAACAAGCCAAAAACCTAAACAAAACAAAAACCAAAACAACAACAACCAAACCAAAACCCAAGAAACAATATCAAAAAACCTCCCCAAAAGAAAAAACTTTTTTCTGTAAAGTCAGACTGCCTCGTGTATCTTATTATAGTAATGGGGGGTTGTGTGTGTGTGTGTGGGGGGGGGAACTAACCACTTTTGTAAGATCCCATCACTCAAAAATGGAGAAATGGAAGCTCTGAGAAAGTAGGAACACATCTGCTCTTCAGAACAGAGTTGGGTTAGACCTATCCTGTGTTCATGAGCCAGGTCTGGGTCTACCCTATCCTCTCCCCACAGCCTAAGGGACTGACTGAAAGCACAAACTACTTCCCCTTTCAATAGGGCCGGCTCTGGGGCACCCTCAGATGACACTTGCCTCCAGTTGGCTAACACAGCATAGCCCTGCAAGGTGAGAACCGAGAACTCTTACCGGCCACGGCAACCTGGCGACTTCTGACAAGGCCAGTGGAGTTTCTTTGATAAGGCTAGGATGAGTTGGACCCTTGCCACGGCTGCCTCTGCATGCAGAAAAAGATGACCCCGGAGAGTCTGGCCCGTGGGTGGACTGCCCACCAACTCCCCACACAGAGGCCAGGGTACTTCCTTTAGGTGGCCCGGTGAAGTCTATTGTCTACAGTGCTGATGATACAGTATGGGAAGGTTGTCCATTCAGGACTTCTTGCCATCCTGAAACCATCACCCAAATTGTCCCAAAAGATGGGACGTACTGATTAGGTGGGTGGCCAGTTCAGCTGTCTGCAATTGACTGGGTCAGAACTTCAGTACTCAGCCTGCCTTCACTTGATGAACTCTCTCACTGTAGTGAGCCTCCAAATAAACATTCAGGAGCCAAAATACATTCACATCTCTATAGACCAGGCTGGCCTCGAACTCAGAAATCCTCCTGCCTCTTCCTCCCAAGTGCTGGGATTAAAGGCGTGCACCACCACTGCCTGGCCTTATATTCACATCTCAAGTCTTCCCCAAGTACTTTCTGCACATACACTCTTTGCACACACATTTCAAAACCATTCTTGTGACAGGGGTTGAGGAGCAATGTTACTTCCTTCTGAAAAAACAAGGTTTCTCCAAGTAGTTCTTTCTGCAAGGAAAATATACCAGAACTGGCAACCAACACGCTCAGGTTTTGCCTACTGACCTCTTCCATTTGCACATGGATACTTTCAGAGTTCAGTGAATGCCTAAGGATACAATGTAAACAGTGTAACTCTGTAGCCACTTTCAACCTTTCCCCCTGGAGACCGCTGGTGCTTTGGAAGTAAGTCCCTCAGAGCTGCAAATGTTACTTAGTTTCTCTCCAACTGAATTTGACTTTTCCTGCCCCTCCAGCCTGAAGCCGCCTATGTGCTCAAGAGGACTTTCTGACAGGGCGACCCCACAGCAGGCAGTACTAAGCAGTCACTGATTACCTGGGGAAATCAACGCACACTTCAGTGTCTTCATGTGTAGTTTATCAGAATGCAAACCAAGAACGATGTGTCACCCAGGAATACCCACTCAGTGTCTCCCCGATCCTGGGAAGGTCTACATGCTTATTATCCACCTTCTAGAATGTTCAGCTGCAGAGGTACCAGTTAGTCAACTGCTCCACCTCTTTGACTAGACTTCAGACCCGGAGGGAGATGTAGGGGCCAGTAAAGAACAAGCAATAAAGGATATGGATGTCCCTTCCTACATCCATATGTAGACCTACTCTGTGCTAAGCTAGGTAGAGAGGACAGTGTTGAAAGGAAGTCAGGCTTCTACTTGGGCGGGGAACACATTATATCATAGGCAGCGATCTAAAACCAAGACAGATAACAGGTCCAAAGTATGCACGGGAAGCCGGGTGGCAAAGGGCTCCCAGTTCAAACCTTCTGAGGACATCCATTCTTAAAAGCAAAAGGGGTAAGTAAGTAGGAACCCACGCTAACAGGCCAGAGATACACCCCTTTAATAATATGTCCTGTATGGAACTGGCCAGAACCCAGAATCCTGGTCTTTGTTCTAAGCTCACAGCTTAGCTGGGTTCTTGAACACTCCCTCCCCAATCCCCCAAACCATCCCAAGAAGCCCTCGCCTCCCGGTCTCAGGTCTCACAGCAGGCCCAATGGAGACCTTAGAATTTCTTGAAACCACCTAGTGTGCACACACCGTTACCCCAAAACTTCCCATTTCGCGTGGGCCTCGCCCCTTCTTTCTACAAGCTTTGCAAGCCCCCTTCTCCCCAGACTCGCACTCCAGCCTCCTGCCTCGGGTCTAATCGTGGCCTCTCTTGGTGTTGCATCCTCAAGTCACCTCCCTGCCCCCACCCTGGAGTCTTCAGCAGCGCCAGGATCCAAAGCAGGACCCCAGCCCCACAGAGCTGGAGAGGCAATAAGTGTCGAGGAGGGGAGCATGGTTAGAGACACAGAGAAGGGTGGGCCCCCAGTCTCTTGCAAAATGGTGGGCTCTACACACATTCTCTGCCTACACTGCAAAGGGCTGAAATTCCAGCTCTGGCTGTGACCTTGGACAACTGATATAGACCCGGAACCTCAGTTTCCCCATCTGCAAACCAGCGAAACCAGGCTGGTGGAGAGAGCTGGAGYCCACACGTGCTCAGGGTTCTCCCGCCAGCAGTCATGGTGGCCTCCCTGGTGCAGCCGTAGAGCGAGKAGGCAAGCCCGGGTGCAGCGGGAACCGGGAAGCCCGGGCCGGCTGGAGGCGCTCGCGAGACCCGAGGCCCACGCGGCCGAACCCGGCCGCTCCGGAGCAGCGGAAGGCTCCGCCATCTGACCGCGCCCTCGTGGCGACATCGTGCTGCGCGACACGGAGCCACCGAGCCCGCGGGACCAGGCTCCCCGCCCCGCCAGAAGCGCGCGCTCACCCCGAGCCTGCCGCGGTGGTGGCCTGGATAGAGCTGATGCGCAGGCGATTGGCTGTGTCCTTCAGGGCCTGGAGCTTCTGCTGATCTGGCTTGTGGTAACCTTCCATGGTGCGGGCGGGCGAGGACGAGGACGCTGCGGACAGAGACACAGAGCCAGCGGCGGCTCAGGAAGCGACCGGCAGTGACCRAGGCCGGGTGCTGCGGGCGGGCGCATTAAGACTCCTTAGGAGCCGCCCATGGGGGCGGGGCGGGGGTGGGGCGGGGCGCCGAATCACCCCAGGCCGACGAGTGGCCTCTGGCCACGCCTCACATTTAGTGGACACTTGGAAGTCGCCAGGCCTAGGRTGTCTGTCCCGGCACAGTGCTCTGTTGGAATTAAAAGCACAAACACTAACAGTAGCAACAAAGTAACTTCGCCACCACTCCAGGTTCTAGGCATGGCTCAGAGTTCCGCGGATGACTTGGGTGGGACTGAGAAGAGAGATACTCATCAGTAATTGCATTTTTCTAAGGAAAAGGTTGAGACTTGGCAAGGTCAGATTGAGATTACAGGTCAGGTGAGTAGCGCCACAACAGACTATCCCCAGTGCACAAAGATCCCAGGCCTGTACAGGGCACGCGATAATGAATATACACTGCGGGGAACGGTAATACTGAGAAGTTACTAGGAGCAGGCTGGTCTCAGACTATCAGAGCCTACCGACCGCAGTGGGTTCAGAGAGRTTACTGGGTTTGCCTCTAGGTCTGTAGGGACAGTTAGCACCTACTGCTCTTACCAGATGGGGGAGCTGAGAGGAATGAGCAGCCGTAACAGAAAGCCTTCCTTCACAGTCTCTTTGGATCTGTCTCATTGGATCCATGACACACACTCGGGTCAATATTGTTTTCGGAGGAGGAAGTTGCATTTTACAGAGAGGATATAAAGACAAGCCTGTGAGTGG
>BDUI01011399.1:6784-20134 GCA_002335545.1 Apodemus speciosus
TGTGTGTGTGTGTGTGTGTGTGTGTGTGTGTGTAGCATACCCTGATACAGTAAGATTGGATGTTTCAGCTAATCAGCTGTTACATGCCTTCGCTATCAGCCTGCTGTGTTTGCTATTTTAAATGAGTATATAGAAATATAAGTAAAGGTGTCTTAGGATTTCTATGACTGTGATGAAACACCAGGACCAACAGAGCTTATTTTTTTTTAATAATTCCACATTACTGATCATAATAGAAGGAAGTTGTGTGGGAACCTGGAGCCAGGAGCTATGCAGAGGCTGGGGAGAGTGCTACTTACTGGTTGGCTTCTCATGGCTTATAGCTTCTTATAGCACCCACAACCACCAGCCCAGGGGTGAAACAGCCCAGAATGGGTTGGGCCCTCCCCTATTAATCGATAACTAAGAAAATGCTCTACAGGTTTGCCTGCAGGCAGATCTTTTTCAGTTGAGATTCCCGTTTAGATGACTCTAGTTTGTGTCAAATAAACAAAAAGCTAGCCATCAGAGTAAGAATGGACAAATAGTAGCTTGACAGCATGCATTACTTGAAAAGAAAAGGCGGGGGGGGGGCGGGGGAGGAGCTCTGTGGATATGAATAACTGACTTAAGGAAAAAGAAAAAAACATGAAAAGCTTTATAACAATTATAAATTCTAGGTATATCTATAAAAGTATATATGCTTTTACACATATACAGTGTTTTAAAATACAGCAGTGATGTTGAAGCTGGTGGCACTAAAATTCCAGCTACTCACAGGGCTAAGGCAGGAAGGAGGATCCCCAGTTCAAGGTCTGTCTCAGATGCAGAACAGGAGCATCTGARGCCAGGAGGAGCAATTTGGTGAGCCCCTGCCTCAAAATCAAATGTGCAAAGATCTTTGAGTATAGTTCAGTGATAAGACACTTGCCTACGATACAATTGCCAGTACCATCAAAACTTATAAATAGCTTTCATGCATTAATCTTTTCATCATACTGTATAACAAACCGAACCTTAATTCTCAGTGATGTACCCTATGGGCATGTCTCTCTCACTCTCAGATCTGGGGAACAGCCAGGGTGGTCAAACTGGGCTGTAGATCTGGTTCTCATAAGGCACTGTGAGCGTTGCTGTAAAACCCCGGACCTGCTAGGGCACACTCGCCTCAAGGGGAATGGGATGCTTGAGCTAAGCCGTGTAACTGAATTTAGACCTCTCCCCTAAGCAGTCCTGCGTCTAACTCAACGCTGTACGATAAGGAGATAGATTTCTGTGGAGCTGGGTGGGTAAGTGAAGGCAGAGTAAAACAACAACAACAACAACAACAACAACAACAACAAACTTTCCCCAAACTTCAGTGAGAAGTCAGGCAGCAGCAGAGGATGATCTCACCCCTATTGCTTCTGAGAACCAGAGGGAGGGCAGAGCAGCACTGGGGTGGTGATGTGTTGTGGTTGGATACTGTCTGACAGTGGCCTCCAAAGCCCACCAGCCAGAGCTGGGGTCTCCAGTGTGCTGGGCTTGAGGCCGTGGAAGCCTTCAGAACCTGGGCATACTGGAAGGTAGTAAGTCAGGTGAGGATGCTGTCCCCAGGAAGGATGAGTGCTGTTCTGGGGTCTCTGGTTATAAAAAGAGCAAGCTGGCCTCTGCTCATTCAAGCTTCTGCTCTCTTATGTGATTTCTGTCACAGGTGTCAAGCCATGGTGATGCTTTCTATGAGGTCCCCATCAAAGGACAGAGTTCTGGCTTTTTGGCCTCCAAAACTGGAGGCTAAGTAAACAGTTTCTTTGTGAAATTTCTACCTTCAGGCATTTTGTTACACTGTCAGAGAATAGGAAAACTAGGAACAGTTACACAAGTGCCACTTGAAAAGTACAAACAGCTCTTTCCTGATACAGAATTACGACAGATGCGCCATTCATCAATGAGAGAGCATGAAGTGGCACAATGTTTCAGAAATGTTCAACGATATCTCTTGGAACATAAAACTTGGTACATTTTGCTCTATAATTTTTCTCTTAGAAAGAAATTTGTCTGTGGATATACCCACCAAATTATATCAAGTAAAGCAATATTTGTACAAAAAGAAAAGGAGGAGGAGGAAGAGGAAGAGGAGGAGGAAGAAGAAGAGGAAGAAGAAAACCTGGAACAAATACCTGATTAAACAAACTATATTTATAGTTACATTTCTATGGCTGGGATAGAATACATCAACAAACAGCAGCCATGTAGGGCAGAAAGGATTTATTTTGGTTTATGGCTTTTTTTGTTTTGTTTTTTTGTTTTGGGGTTTTTTTTTTGTTTTGTTTTGTTTTTTGTTTTTTCGAGACAGGGTTTCTCTGTGTAGCCCTGGCTGTCCTGGAACTCACTCTGTAGACCAGGCTGGCCTCGAACTCAGAAATCCACCTGCCTCTGCCTCTCTGCCTCCCAAGTGCTGGGATTACAGGCGTGCACCACCACGCCCAGCTTGGTTTACGATTTCTGAGGGAAACTGGAAGGCATGGCCACAGGTGGGGAAGAGAGGCAGGTCAGGAAGCTGCCTGAGCCTTTAATCCACACACACAAAGCAGAGAGGAAACAGGAAGTAGGACAGGAAACAGGAAGTGGAGCAAGGCTGACACCTTCGAGCCCTGCCCCGGGTGATCTATGTCCCCCGACAAGTCTCCTCCTCCTAAGGGTTCCACAGCCATCCTAAAGAGCAGCACCTGCTGGGGCCTCGTGCTCAAGTTCATGAGCCCGTGGGGAACATTTCTCATTTAGACCACTACAAAGTAATGTCCCTTAAATGAAATAATCTGTAAGTATTTTAAAAAATACAAGTACTCAGCTTATACACAGATATAAAGATATCTTGAAGGCGCATTACTTACAAAATCAAAGTTCAGAAAAGATGAGCTAAGAACACTCATAGGCAAGTCAGAAAGGAGTGTATCAATTGTCAATTAAGTATGAAGATATTTTCTACTTTTTAGCAACTGGGGGGGTGTTCTCACTGTAACAACAAGATACAATTTCACCCTCAGAAAATTTACAAAAACTGCTTCTAACCAGACTGGCTGTTGGCGCGAGCGTGAGGCACCAGGGCCTCATCCACACTGGCAGTTGTGAAAGGCCGGGCACCCAGCGCTGCTGCCCAGACTTGAGATAGTTGATAGCGCAGAAATGGCAAGAGTTTTCCTTTTTCTCTTTGTGATTGTCATAATAACCTAGAACAAATATAAACTACAAATTGTAGCAAAGCTCTTAAACAAAGGCTTTCTCAGCACTCACTGGAGAATGTAAAGTTATGCGGGCTGAAGATTGGAACAGTTAAAAGCATTACAGTTGACAGAATAAAGAGTCAGCACAGACTAATGAAGCAGGTCTCTCTACCAAGCGTGCTGCCAGTCTCTAGACTCGATGCCTTCAGTGCTGACAGATGCATGCATGGCCTGCTCCACTGGGCAACCTCTTCATCCAATACGGTGCCCCTCCTGCTGATTTATTAGACAAAGGAAAAAAAAACTGAAAGACTTGACAGACATCCAGTGAGATGGCTCACTGGGTAAAAGCTCTTGGCACACCAGCCTGATGATCTGCATTTGACTCTCAGAAGCTATGGTGGAAGGATATAACCAGCTCCTGATGATTATAGAATATCTATGAGAGAGAGAGAGAGAGAGAGAGAGAGAGAGAGAGAGAGAGAGAGAGAGAGAGAGAGCCAACCGGAGCAGCTATATTCTGAAATCAATACCTGTCGGCACTGTGATATGGCTACCTCCCATCTAATTTAGAAGAGGGCAAACCAATTAAGCCACCACTGTGTTCACATCTGGTCTCTACCCATTTGATGAGGGATAGTAAAATATTACCTCTAGCTACAATTTATAAAAAGAACGGCTTTGCTTCTGGAAGGAATGACAGTGTATGTAGCTGTTTTGCAGCTCTAAATTCTAGTGCTTCGGGCTCTAAAATTCTCATCAAAGTTAATAAGAATCTGTGGCTCAGAGAGATCAGGTCAGGATGGCTGGTAAATGGCCAAGCCAAGACTCTAATTCTATTATCCTGGTCTTGACTGTGACACTTCATCAGTCTAACTAGAGAGTGGCCAGGGAAAGGTCAAGCAGCAGAGAAATTGTCCAAATGTGAGGACCAATGGGAGCATCTTGGTGGCATCTGCCAACACCTGGTACACATCTGTCTGCCGTGATGTCAGCAGCAGAAATCGACACAAGGCTTGGTCACGAAGGATGAAAAGATGGCGTGGACTCTTAGTCAGTGAGAACAAAAAACGACAATGACTACAATCGGTCCCTCCTCAGTGCGATCAGTTTAGACAAGCTATTGATACCCAACTGTGAATACAGAAGGACGCTGGAACCATGGGAACTTGAAAGTAAGCTGAGCTCTGTGACTAGAAACGGCAGATTTCTGCCACAATTTCATTTTGTGGGGTTTGTCTACATTGCCAAGGAAATGGACATAGTGTCTATATTAAAATTATATATATATGGCCAAGTGAAAGACAGCCTACTGTGTGTTGGACAAGTACACTATATTGTGGAAGATACTAAGGTTCAAGTGTTCCCTTCTCCAGTGTCCTGGAAACACATCCTCTTCAAGCCCTATCACAGCAGGTAGTAGTAATGCACACCCTGTATGCTTTATGGATGTATTGTCTGTGTATACCCTGCCTAATATATACCAATTGAGAGAACATTCTCAGTAATCATTATTTTAATTACACTGTGTGTGTGTGTGTTCACACTTGTGCTTGAGTGTGACGGTCAGAGGATAATTTACAGGAGTCAGTTCTCTCCCCCCACCATGATTCCCAAGCACAGAACTCGGGTTGTAAGGCTTGGCCGCAGACACTTCTAACCACAGAGCCATCTTACCAGCATTAGCAATTATGTTTCTAAGCGAACAGACACATAGTATCGGACCTCCAGCTCAGGCAGGGGCAGTCTAGCTTAGCTGAGCTTCCCATGTTTCTCTAGGGAAAAGCTGCCTGCAGGAGACTCAGGGCATTCTGCCTTCCGCAGCCGCTGTGGGAAGGAAGTTTTGTTTTACTTTTTAAAGTGTGTTTCTAGGGCTGGCGAAATAGAGTGGTAGTGATGACTACTCTTCCGGAGAGCCCAGGTTCGATTCCCAGCACCCACACAGTGGCACACGATTGTTTGTAAATCCTAGTCCGGGGAATCTGTCGCCCTCTTCTGGACTCCATAGGCATTGTATACAAGTGGTATACCTAAATAGATGCAGGTAAGCACAGGTAATTAAGATCAATATTTTAAGCATGCCTGTGGTTGTACTCTAAGCACACACTTAACTGGCTACCCTTAGGAATTAGAACACTGGAGGTGTTACAAAGTAGCAAGAGAGAAAAGCTTTGCTTGCAGCCTAAAGCCTACAGAAAGCCCTGGGATGGCGTCTCTGCTGACATTCTTACATGAATGGGTGAGCAAAGCCACCCCGTTAGCCTCAGTGGAAGAAGGTTACGGAAAGAGAAGGCAGAGGCCAGTGTCCTGGGCCCACTCTCCTACCCCTCCCAACCAGGCAAAGAAACACCTTGGCAGAAAGAGCTCTGCACTCCTAGGCGTGGCAGGAGGAGCTGCCCGCCCACTCTGGTTCTGTTCCCAAGCCCCTTCCAGGATTGTGGCCAGCTAAAACCAGCCAGGCCCATAGGTACCTTGGATGTACCAGGTGTGTTAGGATGATCCCATGATGGATTGATTACTCCCCTTAGAAATCGCTGGATCTAGGGAATGGCAGAAAACAACAACAACAACAACAACAACAACAACAACAACAACAACGAGTCCAGCCACGTAGAGGCATTGGTGGAGGGCTGATTTTGACCCGGGCAGTGTTCCAGATGCTGGCCAACCCTTTAAGGGGGGTTAGCTCATTAGCCAGGCTTGGTGGTACACAGTTCAATCATCCATGGAGATTCTAGTCCAGATTGGATTACGTGAGAACCTGTCTCAAAACAAAGACTGTAAGCTCCCACAGGCTGTCAGCCCTGACTGTGACTATAACTGCTGTGTAAAAGCAGATAACTTCTGGTGACTTCAGCCTATAGTCCCAGCACTTGGCAGGCTGAGGCAGGAGGATGGTGAGTTTGAGGTCTGCTTAAAATACACAGTGAGACCTTGTCTCAAAAACAAACAAATCACAAATAAATAATGACAACTTCAAACTTTAGAATGTTGATGTTGGTTTAGTTTTTACTTGAAATCAGAGGCCACATACTCCACAGCTGGCTAAGGAACATTGAGAAACGTTGTTACCACAAATGCTTTCTGGATCCCAAAGCCCGGCCATCTCACAGACACCAACGGGCACAAATCTCCCACAGTGCTGAGTGTAAGACCTAAAACAGGGCAATCCTCCCCCTGGGAGAGTCTATTTCAACCCCAATTATCTACCGGCATGTAACCCTCAGCCTCCAGATGCTGTACTTTTTTGAGATTTTACTGTGGAAAAGGAGTTTGCTCATTGTTGTATGTGTGTCCAGAACTTGGAGTCACCAGGAATCTCATATTCTCTTACTCTCTGGCTACGACTTCTCTGATCTGAGGCAATTAACCAAGCCCGGGGATAATAGGCTGGCTTATGGTTAGGAAGGGCTGTAGAGATTTCCCTCTTCCCATAAGCCACAGAAGTGGGGTTGTCTATTTACTATTTTAACGACATAACAGTACCGTCGCCTATCCATATACAATACAAAAGTTGGACATTTCCTTCCACCCAGACACCATTATTCGGACAGTGTGGGACACACGTCCGTGCTCAGCTGAGGTTTACTGAATGACTTATTGCTGGCTTCTTAACACTAAGGAAGACTCTGATGGAAATGAGAGTTGACTTCCCCCGGGTCCTTTGAAACAGTTATCGCTAATTTGCCTCACGTCTTTCGATTGAACAATGAGGAAATTTTCAAACACATGCCTTAATATTATGAAGCAGGCTGAAATGAGTCAGAGATGAAATTTAGTTACTAGCTACATCCTTTGAACTGTTAGAAACAATAGTGGCTTCCAGCACAGTGGGTTAAAGCGTGTGTACATGAAGCTATAAATCAAAAGTCCACTAGAGGGCAACAGAGGGCCGGGGATTGACTGCATGCATTTGTAGGCCCTGGGTGTGACCAAATTCTCTAGGCCTGAGTTCTCTGAGCCAAGGAGCAGACGCTAGAAAGAAGAGACACAGCTGCGGTGGTGATGGCGTGATCAATCAAAAGCTGAAAAGAAACTAGGCGAGGAGTCTGTGAGATGGCTCCGCGGGTAAAGGCACTCGCTGCCAAATCTGGGGACATGAATTCAATCCCTGGGTAGGAGAGAACGGAATCCTGCAAGTTATTTTATATACAGCAAACACACACTGATTAATTAAACGTGTAAAGAAAATAAACCACCCCATTTTAAAACAAAGAAACTATGCAAGGCAGAAACCAGGCGGCCTGGATGTGGAGGTTCCCAGAGGAAGCGTGCTGAGGAGCCTGCGCGCACTGCTGCACATCAAGGGCCAGAGCGACTGTGCCAAACCAAGGCCCGGCATCTCAGTTCACTTGAAATTCAAGAATCTGGTTGAGAATGGAGGGCACTGAGGTCTAACCATACCCTCACGCACTCAGCTTGAGCATAGAAACGGCTGGACTCGCCTGTGGGGAAACCATTGCAGGCATTCAGCGTCGCTTTGGCATCCTGCTTCCGATGACAGCTGTGTGACCAAGCGCTCCACATCTCCTTTTCCTTTCCCGTGAATTGGGCGTGATACTGACAGTGTAAGCAGAACCATTTAAAGAAGATTTTTAATTATGTTTATGAGGGGTGGTGGTGGTGTGTTCCTGTGAGTGCAAGAGCCCTCAGAGGCCAGAAGAGGGCACTAGATCCCCTGGCGCTGGAGTTAGAAGCCCCTGTGACTTGCCTGACGATGGTAGCTGGGAACTGCACCTAGCGCTTCTGGGAAAGCAGTAGCGCTCTTAACTGCTGAGCAGCTTTTTATATGAGGGATTTAACGGAGGTTTGATATCTTACAAACTTGGTTATTTAATCCATCAATCCCAGGCAAAAGCAGGTGGATCTCTGAGTTCGAGGCCCCCCTGGTTTACAGAGTAGTTCCAGGACAGCCAAGGCTACATAGGGTAACCCTTCCTTGAAAAAACCCAAAATAAAATAAAATAAATAAAACCCAAATTAAAAGCTCAAAGCATTTCTGTCATCAGATTGACATTTAATGATGCATTTGACAAGACTCCCTGACTCTCGCCAGGCAGCTCACCTTGAAACTTCTTGATTCTGAACAAGATTTGGGTTGTAGAAGTAGAGAGGCCATGTTGACTTTTGCTTTATCTCAAGTTTTGAACCCAAGCAAGACTTTAATATTTTTATTGCACATTAGACGATTTCTAACCATTAAGTGTCCCCAGTGCCTACCCTCAGGCTGTTGCAGGATTAAATGTGCCGTGGGCTTCAGGCAAACCCCAGACAGCAGCAGTCCACGCCCACCACCTCTGCTCAGCCGCTTAACCAGCACCACTCACACATCTGGAGCCCGCCAGAGACTGGATCACCCCAGCTCACTTTAGCTTACCTCCTGCCTTTCCATCCTCCTGAGATTAGTCACCTACTCAGTGAAGTACAGAAAGCACATGGAAAGATGGACCCCATGGGCTCATGCCCAGACCTGGATCAGCACAGCTTCTGCCCCTTCTGTTATGTGGCCAAGCCCTGATCCAAGGCTGGGAAAAAAATAGAATCTGCTATGTGATGCAAACTGTGTCTTTTTGTTGTGGGTTTCCCACAACCCTGGTGTGAATGCCTTTGATCAGGGACTGTCTGTCTGTCTCGTTCCTGTTGCTTACCATTGGGAAGGGAGAGGATGGAGAGGTCTCGGGGTCATATGGGGCAGGAGAGACGAGATCTACACAGGACTGGCTGGCTCCAGAGCTCATGATCTGAGGATCTATGTTGTATTAACTGTCTTAACAAAAGATGGATAGTAATTATAGGCTGTGTAAGACCCTATAATATTATAGGGCCCTAAGTGGGACCTAAGTATCATAATGCATTGTTTCCTAGAGTCAGAGTCTCTGGGGGAAGCATCAAATTGCTGGGTTCAATATTGTATCAGGTGGTGACACAGAAAAGAGGCATTAAGAAAAGAGCATCTAAAGGCTTGGAGGCCAGCCTGGGCAACTTAGCAGGGCCTGCCTCAAATGTTTTCGAATATAGGTCACTGGTTGAAGTGCTTGCCTGCCGTGGGTGAGGTTCTGGACTCCACCACTGGATTCCTCAGAGGAAAAGAGGAAGAGGAGAGGAAGAGGAAGAGGAGAGGAGAGGGGAGGGGAGGGGAGAAGAAAGGAGAGGAGAGGGAGGAGAGGAGAGGGGAGAGGAGGGGAGGGGAGGGGAGAGGAGAGGAGAGGAGAGGAGAGAGAGGGAGGAGAGGAGAGGGAGGAGAGGAGAGGAGACAGGAGGGGAGGGGAGGGGAGAGGAGAGGAGAGGAGAGGGAGGAGAGGAGAGGAGAGGAGGAAAGAGGAAGAGGAGAGGGAGAGGAAGAAGAGAGGAAGAGGAAGAGGAGAGGTGGAGGGACAAGGAAAAGGAGAAGGAAACAGAAGCAAACCGTGACCTGCCTAGCAAGTGAAACAACAGAGTGAACAACCTAGAAGATGAGAGGAATATTTGCAAACTATTTCTCTGACAATGAGCTAATAATTGGAACATAAAAGGAAATCAAGCAATTCAGTGGTAATAAACGCCAAGTAAAACTCTGTCAGCAGATCTAACTAGGCATTTCTGAAGGAAGTCATGCAAATGGGCAAGAAGAACGTGAAAAGAATAATGCTAACAGTCACCCAAGAAACACAAGTCAAAAACCACAGTGAGATATTGCAAGAACAGCCATGACATGTAACAGACAGCAAAGGCCATTTGCTAGGAAAAGAAAAGGGAACTTTTGCACACTGCTTGTGGGAATATAAATAATACAGTAGCTCTGGAAAACAGTATGGAGGTACCTGGAAATAAAGAGAAGAAAATACTATCCAGCAATCTCACACTTAGAGAGGAAGTTAAATCAGGATATGAAAGAGAAATCTGCGTGTCCCTGTTTATTCCAGCAATATTCACAATGCCCATGAAATGGAAGCAACCCAAACGCCTATCATCTGATGGATGGATGAAGAAAATATGGCCCGTAGGCATAATGGAATGCTGATTGGCCTCACAAGACAAATGAAACCCCAGCCTTCATGGTAACGTGCACCTAGGTGGAGGTCATTGTATCTAGTCAAATAAGCCAGACACCATGACATGAGTGAGTTCACCGTGTAATTCACAGCGTGGCGCCGGCAGAGGCTGCCGAGCAGGAGAAGGGACAGATGGGGACAGAGATGATGATGCCATGTCTATCAGTGAGTCACAGACAGAGGGGGAGGTACATCCTGCAGAGCTGCTGCTCAGGAGGATTGCTGACAGGGAAAGCTCACGTGTCACATGTGTTTTTAAAGTTAGGTGAATTTGCAATGTTTTAGCATAAGTAAATAATAATTAAGGAAGGATATAAGTATGTTGACTCTAATTTAGACATTAGATAATATATAAAATATATTATATGTTATATATATTATATAGTACATATCATATTCTATATTGTATATAAATGGTAACTAAAGTTTTTAATGTGTTAGCTTGATTGTAATTATTTTGTAAGGCTTATAGTTATCAAATCAATATGTCGTTTATATTAAATATGTACAATTTTTGTCAGTTGTTCTTCACTAGAGCTGGAAAATATTTTTTAAAACACACTGCTCATGAGAAAGACTAAGCCAGGCCTAGTGACACAATCTATCACCCTAATTTTTGAAGAGACTGAGGCAGGAGGATCATAAGTACAACTTTGCCTGGTCGGCACAATGAAACTCTGCCTCAAAATAAAGTACACTTCTTAAAAGATTTATTTTATACATATGAGTGCTCTCTCTGCATGTATGCCCACACACCAGAATAGGGCACCAGAATCCCATGATAGATGGTTGTGAGCCACCAGGTGGTTGCTGAGAACTGACCTCAGGACCTCTGGAAGAAAAGACAGTGCTCTTAACCACTGAGCCATCTCTCCAGCCTCCCTGAAGGGCTAGAGGATACAACTTAGTGGTAGAGCACTTGCTTAGCAAGCATGAGGCCTTAGAGTCCACTGGACTCGCAGAGACACGGGGAAATTAAAAGGGAGAAATATGGAAGGAAAGATGAGAAGGAAGAGCAAAGAAGACAAGCCACAAGGCGTGGGAGATGACCGGACTGGAAGAGCTCRAGAGACAACCCGGGAAGGATGTGGCCCATCCTCTGTCTCCCAGCAGTACTGCTCGCCAGCCTGACTGAGTAGTGTCCAGATCATCCCCACAACCACCTCTGAAAATGAATGACAGCGTCTCACAATCCTATCAGCAAGTTTCGTTACTGTTAGACCTAAGTCAGATGACTTAGCTGCATGATGACTCGCAAGGGTGTTCCTTTGGGAGGCTGAGAGCAGAGGTTGCAAACAGGCAGACTGTGGGCTGGAACCAGCCTGCAGACATATTGTATTTTGCCTGCACTGACAAAAAAAAATGCTTCAAAGGTTGCCAACATTTAAAAATAGAGAGTGCTCTATTAAAACTCCAACTGTTCTTTAACACTGAAAGGGCTTTCTTTGCTCAGAATTAACTATTCAGTGAAAGTCTGTTAGATGTCACATGTAAAATCTGCCCTTGGTGTCTTCTCAAAGGGTGGTACTGATAGCTGGCCTTTTATTTAAGGTCATAAGACTTCATTTTTCTTTTACTCTTCTGTCAACTTTAGAACATTACATTTTCTAAGGCAGTAATGTAAACCTTCAATTTCATTGGCAAAAATTCCTTCATAATTCCTTTTCATTGCTGTAATGTTTTCAGCATCTATGTTTCTCTTCATTAATGTCATAATCATTTATCTTTCTGCTTTATGTGGAATAATGCTGCTGGAAACCTATATTATTGTTCTCTGTGCACCGCTTTCTGTTATTTCTTTGCTATTGTTACTTCCTATGTCGACCATTTGCTTTTTATGATTTCTAGGTTGCTTTCTTTGTATGTGATATGATGGATTTTGAGGTCTGAATCTTAGTTCCCTGATACTTTCTGATGTAACAGTGACCTCATTGGTTTCCCAGTGCTCTCTTAGCTGCGTCTCACAGTTTTTGAAATATGGAGATTTGCCAATCAATTTTAAACTATTTTAAGTTTATATCATGATTTTTTTTTTACTTTGGTTCATGAGTGGTGGTGGATTTTGGTAAATTAGCATTCAGTGTCCATTCCAAATCTTTCTGAAGGCTAAGGAAGTATTTCAGAGTCTGGAATGTTAAAAGCCTCATCTGTCAGACTCCCTTGCAGCTACAGTTCTGTGAATTAGGTTCTTCTACCAGATATACTTTTACATTATTTTGAAGGTAGAAAGTTACACCAGCTTTCTGCTGAAGCAAGCTTATGGTATGTTTATTTTACTTCAGCAGCWCTTACATTTATATTCTCTCTCTCCCTTTCCTCCTCTCCCCTCCCCCTTCTTTTAAAATTTGTACTGTCATGATAGATTTATCACATGTGATTTGACATTTTGTTTTAAATATTATGATGCTGTGTTGTTAGGGGCATTGTGAGGGCCTCTGCAATCTTCACAGGCATCAATACGATGAGCTGTGAGGAGCAAAAAAGGCAGTTTGGGACAACACAACCAGGGTTGTCTGACTTTGGGAATCTGACCCCATGTGGTTTATTTTAGGTGTATTTAAGCACAGCACAAGCTCTTGAGAATTACTCTTGTGAGGATTAGCTCAGTCCCATGTGTACAACAAAGCATACCTAAATCTCTTTGAGGAACAAAATAAGCTAAGTACAAATCAACGGTAACTACATTGAAATTCTTTGTAAAGTGCATAACCTAACTTAGTATCACACACTGATAACTGTAATTATTTTGGTACTATTTTGTACAGCTGCCGTAACTATTGACCTGTTTGTATCATTTTTAAAATGTATGTGTATGTATCTTTGTATGAGCGTATATCTTGTGTATACATAGAGAGAGACAGAGACAGAGACAAAGAGAGACAGAGAGACCGAGAGACAGAGAGAGGCCAGAAGAGGCTGGGAATCACACTTCAATCCTATGTAAGAGCAGCAGGCGCTTTTCACCAGTGACCCATCTCTTTAGGCCATATCATTAGTTTAAATAGTAGCAAGATGTGGATATATAATGACAAACATTACCTGTGTATTCATGTTTCTTCTCTCTTGGAAATGTCTCCTTTTGCTTGCAATTTCTTAGTAAATTCAGATTCTTCTGAAAAGAACTTCTTTCTTTCTTT
>BDUI01011400.1:37279-48547 GCA_002335545.1 Apodemus speciosus
TTTTTTTCCCATTTTCTCTTTGTGTCCAAATAGTCCTTCCTTACACATGCATTTGTGTGTGTACATTACATTGTCACCGACAATGTCAGCCATAGATGTTTSTTTGTTTTTCGTGTAAAGGAAATGTGAGAAAGGTGTGCCAGGGATAGAATGGTGGATACGAGAGAAGAAAACCTGTAGCTTCCTGCCATCTCCAGGCTTGTCATTACAGATAGCCTTAGTGTCTCTATTTAAAAACATCTGGGAATGAGTTCTGGTTTTTCTTATTTCAAGACCAGCTCAAAAGACTGATGTCTCCAGCCGGCCTGGGAAGAAGAGGAGAAAGAAACTGGGAGAGGTGAGTTCCTTGCTTTGTCCCTCACTTTGGGGTTGATGGTTTTCCCCATCCCTAACACCCTCTTATATGAATGGACAAACTCCTTTACCCAAAGGTAGAAGAAACTCTTTCTTTAAGAATAGCTACGGCTTCAGATCCCTTCTCTCTTTACTCTCTGTAGGAAGGTAAGGAAGGTAAGGAAGGTAAGGAAGAAAGGACAGAGAAACGCTGGCCATCCAGGGAAGACTTTTGTCAGCTGCAAGCTAATCCCCAGTGTGATGGGACAGTATTCCAATGGAGCAGGGGTTATTAAGATCTGGGTTTCCAACCCCAAACCTGCCTTCCTGGTAAATGTGACCCGTGTCCCTCAAAGTAGTCCCTGCCCCATTTCCTTCCTTAACCAATTCCCACTTCAGTTTTCGGTCTGGCATTTCATTAGATGGTTATTGTTGGTTTGTGCAGTGGATAAAGGAATGACTTCTCCAGAAAAGCAAATTGATCTTGGCTTGATCTCAATGGAACAGGATGTTAGAAGGCCAGCAAGGGAGAAGTTGGGTGTCCTTCATGATGGAAAAGAGGTGGGGGAAATTGAAGGAGGCTTGTGTATTATTTGTTGTGGTTGTGGCTGTCGCCAGAATACCCGAGAGAGAAACTTCACAGGAAAAGAGGTTTGTGTCCTCTCACGTGGCTGCTCAGCCTCCTGAGCCTGACAGAGGGATGGTAGGAGCAGGTGGCAGATGCTCAGGCCTTGATAGATGGACTGCAGGGAGAAGGGAGCGCGGGAAGCAGCTGGGAGAGCTGCGGCCTCTAGGGCCATGTGTCCCGATGCTGCCCACCAGGCTCCACTTCCCCTAACTGCTCCCCAGTTACTCTCCATCATATTATGTCTCCGTTCAAGGACAACCCACCCCTTACACTCCTGGAAAGGCCTCGGAGCCTTTACAGACACTTCTAGAAGGTGCTTCACTGATCTCTTTAACGTTTTTATTTATTGTTGTTATCATCATCATCGTCGTCATCATCGTCGTCGTCGTCATCATCATCATCATCATAATTATTGTGTGTGTGTGTGTGTGTGTGTGTGTATAAACACGTGTGCTGTGGTATGGGTATAGACATCCAAGGACAGCTCTTGGGAGTCAGTTCTCTCCTTCCATCATGGGCTCCAGTCTGTGCAGCAAGGGCTGTTTACCGCTGAGTCCTGCTGCCTGCCACCCTCGGTGTTTTTAATTCAATCACATTGACACTGTCTGGAATGAAGGAGCTTCATTTGTCGGGATGGAATATTGGTGAGAAGAAACAGGCTTGACAAAGACACTTAGAGAGTTCCTTGCATTGTTTCTCTTCCAGAAAAGCAAGCCATCTCTGTATTACCGTGGAAAGCAGTACTCGAGAAGTCCAGCGGGGCTTGTGCCTCCTCCGTCCCCAGTACAATTGTTGGAGCAATTAAGTTCTGAAGCCATACCACTATGGGCCCAGGTGGACATGCTTCCCCAGGACCTACTGAAGGAGTGGTGAGCACCGTGGAGCCGGGTGGAGAGAGCAAGGCAAAACCATGTGCTCTGAGGAGAACAGGGGGCCAGCTGTGACCCCGCTTGTTTGTGTCTACCAACTGACAGGGTGACAATCATCACTGCCACTGTCATCCAATGCTGACCATCTACTGCGCTCGGGCAGCGCACATAATGTGCACTCTCATTTGAAATTCTCTTCTCCTTTTTTTTTTTTTTTTCACAGATTAATTATGGTCGTTTGTCCATTTGGGAGGCCAAATGTTGTATGTGGTTTGGAGTGTRACACCTTTGAATTGTATATTGAAACTTAACTGGCTTTGTGAATATTGGTAACTTATTGAGCTCATTTCTGCTTAGCTCTCCTCATTTACACACCGAGGAGGGCGATAACCTCTGCCCTTGGGTGCTGGAATGGGCTAGTGACCCAAGGCCGAGGAGCCTGGCATCCTGCAAGGCCCCAAGAGACTCGGTTGTGGTCATGCTAGTTGAGTGGGAAGTGAGTTACCAAGGGAGGCCGTGCAAGCCTTTCTAGAGCCAAAAGGGAAATGTCTTCAGGCGCCAGCCCCCTTTGTCTTTGTCTTTAGCCCCGCTCTCCGGGAAGAGATGTTGCTGACTGCCTGGCTGTCTTTGTCCCCTTTAGCATCTTGGCACATGAGAAATCCATAGCTGGCCCTGAGATGAAGATGGAGTTGTCCAAGATTAGAAAGAGTCTTCCCCTGGAAAAGAGCCGACCTGAAAGTGCTCTCTCATCCAAGATGTGTCTGACTATCCAACGCCTCACCCTGCAAGTAAGAGCCACGCACCTCAGAGGAGGCCTACGAGAAGATCAAGCCCATTGCTCTTCAAGGCAGAATTGGTTTTCTGTTTACATTTTGTTCTGCTCTGCTACTCTGGACCCATGCCTTGAAGACCGGCAGGCTGGATTGTATGGAAGTAGCAGTCAGTGTGGGGGATGGGCAAGGAGACGGATGCCTCAGGTTCCTCTGTTTCCAACTCCTTTTCCTTTGTTCTCAGACATTGGTACAATCCTGCTGCCAAATATTGGTTTCTCAAAAAATGTTTATAGGCTAGGTAGATACACATATTTGGGACAACGAAAGACCCACAGAGAGGAGTTTTGTTAATAACCCCCACCGCTTGCAGAGACCATCACTGCGGTATCCTGATCGTCTGAGGAAGCTGCGCCGCCGTGGCTCTTCAGGTAGCACCCTTCCCTCAGCACCATCGTTCTCTAATGTCATGTGGTCCCTGTTCGGTTCTGTTTCCTGCCACAGCCACACGGGGCATGTGAAGAACTCAGGAGAYTCCAGTTTCCGAGCAGCTTCTTGCTTGGTCCTGGTCAGGGAAGGAGAGTCCCCATGGTGGGGCCGGTCACTGTAGGTAGCCTAGCAAAAGGTGTGGGATGTCACTGGGGAGAGGACTGAGACAGCTTTTCTGGTTACCAGATTTCTGGACGCAGCAGGGGAAGGCAAAAACCTCTACTCAGAAACAGGTAGAGTCTCGTGGGAAGCCTGTGGGATGCGGGCGTGGCGCGGGCTGGGACAGGACCCCTCAGAGGAGGGTTCTCGCCGGCTGCCGGCTGAGGGTATGAGATTGTGCTGACAGTCATTTGAAGTGCTTTCTTTTTACTAACATTCTCTTCACTTCTCAAAGTCCTAATTCAGTTCCTTCTCATGTTGGTTTCAGGACGCTAAGAAAGCCAAGAGAAATGTGGCGGGCCAGTATGGTACGTATATGACATTTATCACCCGCCGTTTGCTTAGTCGAGTAGAATCCTGGGGTGTGGTGAAGGGCAGAAGTCAAGCATGCTCTTGACATTTTGAAACTTACCTCTGCCGGGCATTCAGAATTGTCCTGGGGAAGTTGGCCCACCCCAAATCATCTTTGAACTACCTGGATAGTCACTGAGCAAGCGGGTTAGGCTGTTGGCTTTTCACATCTGAGAGAGGACTGACTCACAGTTGAAGTTTCTTCAGACCTTGCTTTAGAAAGAACAGAGTGAGGATGGGGCGTAGTGACACATGCCTGTACCATATGTCACAGGTTGGGGCAGGAGGGTTGGAAACTCAGGTCCATAGACAGATCCTTTTCTCAAGAGCCCTCTGGCCTCCACACTAAGAGCTGGCGAGTTCTGGGGTTCAGCTGGCAGTCAACACATTGTATTAACAGAAGCCAATACTCAACAGGCAGTCTTTTTTTGACTAGTGTTCATGTTGAAACCTAGACTAGCACACCTCGTTTTGGAGCTCTGATCTCATATGACTGAGGGATACACGTAGCGTTGTTTGGCTGACATTTCCCAGCTTGAGTGCAGAGTGGGAAGGGCCAAAGAAGACTCTCCCTGAATCTTGCAAGATTGTTCTTCCTTGTTCAGACTGTGTGTTGCTGGCTTCACTCGGCAAACAACAGGATTTTCAGAATTCCCTCTGAAATCTGGGGTCCTGAGTGGAATCCGGGTCCTGAGAGGCACCTGAGACCTCTTGCTTTGTGTCACGTATCTCTATTGTCTCTGGAATCAGCAACATCTGTTAGCCTGAAGGTCTACAAAGGGTCCTGGGCTTCATGTTGAAGTAGAAGAGGCAGAAGCCCAGGGTAGGGGGAGATTTGTCCAAGGTGAGTTCAGATTCAGGGTGATCACTACTACTTCCACAGTTCTATTCTGGTACCGCTGTGCTTCTTCCAGTAAGAGCTGTCTTGCTTGGGTGACTGGAGTACCTCTTTAGTTATGGTCTTAGAGCCATGGCCTATCCTGTCTGAGTAGAGAAGGGCTTCACAGAAGTGTTGACTTGTCAATTAGGTCTTTAACATGTGTGCCTTCCTGGTATGGGAAAAGAATTCCCAGGATTGAGAATAGCCTGTGAAGAGGAGTGTGACTGCTTAGTGTAGCTGTGAGGACTTACGGGAGTGTGTGGGGAGGGGCGTGGGCTGTGCACAAGGATTTGGCCTTTGTTGCTCAGGGCAGTAGGTCTACCCTGGCTGCACACTGAAGCCAACTGAGAGGCTTTTAAGTCTCTTAACAAGCAGCCTGAACTCTACATATTTTAGATTAGAATTTCTGGAGTTGTCTTCAATGTCTGTTAAAGCTTTCCAGGGCTGCTAGTATGAAGTTTGGATGGGACTCAGGGCTTGTAGCGAGCCAACAGGAAACAGACTGCTTGGAAGCTGTTTGTCTAGAGAAAACTGAGAACGAGAGGTTGGGCTCATTAAGAATGTTGTTGAGAAAACAGCGTGAGAAAAAGAGACAAYCGAGGCTCTGTATGAAGATAGGTCTGCTGGGGATACCAGAGAAGGACAAGTCATATTCTCAGAAGAGGGCTAGTAACAGGTGGGAGCAGAGTTAGCAGCTCCCCGATTGCTTTTTGAGACAGGCTCCTACTGTGTAGCCCAAGCTGGCTTGGCACTCACTATACAGGTCAGGCTGAGCTTGAGCTTCTGAGTCTTCTTTCCTTGCTTCTAAGTGCTGGGATGACAGGAGTCACCCGTGTCACTTCCACGCCTGACTTGCAGCTTCAGTTTCTCTTGGTGCTGATGGTCGCAGGGATCCACTCAGAACCTCTTGAGGAATCCTGGGCGCCTCTGTCTCTGCCTGTCTCTTTCACTGACCAGCTCTGAATGCAGCTTACATGTAAAATCGCTTTCGTTCTGCACTTTCCAATTGCTCTTTCTTTGTGTTTGCCCTTTCCTTTTGTACATGGTGAGATTTGGCTTTTATTTCAGAACTTGTTTTCAGTCTTTGTCCAGCTTTAGCCTGGTGATGACACCTTGCTGGGGTGAGTGCCCACATGGACAGTTATGCCATTGGCTTTTACCCACACTACCTAGTCAATGTAGAAGACACATTTCTTTCTGAAAATTTGGAAATGTCCTTGTAGAACATGAATTTCATTGTCCTTTCAGATGGGCATAGATTGAACATACTTTTGTCTTGGTTCTTTGGAAACTGGGGAAGACATGACACTCCTCTGAATGTGCAAAGATGCACTGAAATTGCCTTTCATGATTCTTGCTTCAGTCAGAAGTCATGAAGGGATTAGACTTCTTTTGGTTCCTGCCACTCCAGCAATGGCTACAAAAGAATCTGGGACTGGGTCTCTCTCTTTTAAAATTTAATTTTATGTTTATTGATGTTGTATGTGTACCTGTGGACCATGTGTATGTGATGCCCAAGGAGGCCAGAAGAAGGCACTGGGACTACAGTTTCAGGTGGTAATGAGCTGCAGTGTGTATTCTGCAGTGTGAACTTGGGTCCTTTTAACCATTGAGCCATTTCTCCAGCCCTCTTTCCCACTCTTTGAGGCAGAGTCTCACTGTGTAGTCCCAGCTGGCCTAGAACTTGCTGTGTAGATCAGGTTGGGCTGGAACTCAAAAATCCCCCTGCCTTTGCCTCCTGAGTTCCATGTGTACCACCGCAGCTGGCACTTGGTCCTAATATATGTTTTACTTTCATTTTTAGTCTCTAGCCGATGCTATTACAGCCTAGGTAAACAGGATCACAAATAGAGCCCAGGAGGCTTTATACAAGGTGTGCGTATTTTGAAACATCACATGGAAACTCATAAATAGGTATGAGGGTACACCTTGACAAAAAGGAATTCACAAGGTCCCACTCCCCACTACCACCAAGGTCTTATCTTGTCCCAAATAGGGTGCTATTCTAGGGGTCAGCTAGAATTCTATCAATGGGACACGAAGTGCCAATAAGAAGAAGATTGGACTGGCTTTGTGTTACTAGTTCACACAATTCCATCAGTGCCAAGGACCAGCCTTGGCTTGAGAGGGGTTCTGAGGAAGGGGTGTTTGAGACCTTCAAAAGAAATGACTTGAAGTCAAATTGTGGGCACAAGCTGACAGACAGCCTCTGTTCTGCTCAAGACTGCTTTCTCTGGAGATGTCCAGAGAACTCATCCAAATAGCTTAGCTCTCACAGACCAGARCCCAGTCTTTTATTTACATATCATTTCAACCCTTCACCTCAGGTTCCGTTTTGATTATTCCACTAATCAGAATTTTTTGACCTTAGTCCCTTGACTCCTAGAAGAAGACAGCAAGCACATTTTTCTTAACATTGCAAATGAATTCAGAGATCTGCCTGCCTTTGTAAGCACAGACAATAAGCTAGCTGGGTGGGATCCTATCCTGAAATTACCATTCCTACCATGCCTGAGCCTGGACCTGAACTTTCTGTGTCCCAGGCTGACCTGGAATCTGCCTGCTTTTGTAAGCACAGACAATAAACTTAGCTGGGTGGGATCTTGCTCTGTGATCACCACTCCCCAAATCTCTTCATCTCCTTCCTTAATATATTTCTGACAAGTTGGTTCGTAGTGGGGCTATCCCTGTTCCTTTAGGTTTGTGAAGCCTCTCACACAATTCATATTGGATCCTTATATTTTGCAGAGTTGAGAAATCCTGTTTATATATATTTAAAATCATGTTTTTAGAGTTCTTTCCCACAGCCTTAAGGGCTTTCCTGAAAGTCACAGCATTTACCATTTTTGCTAAAGACATAGACACACCCTTCCTGGATTCATGCTGGCTCTGATTATTGTGGAGTCATTAAACTTGGCATCGAGAATATTCCCTGATAACCGTGGCAGGGAGAATATTTTCTGATAAACTTGGCAGGGAGACTATTTCCTGAAGGAGAAACATGAATACACACACACACACACACACACACACACACACGCACACGCACACGCACACGCACACGCACACGCACACGCACACACTATACAAACAAGTCTCAACCCATTAACCTTCAGCACTCATGGAGCCCCATGCCCTGCTGGTTCTGTTCCAGGGGAAGAAGCCATGCCGAGCCACTTCTTCCAGGGTGATGTAGGACTCAGAATAGCAGAACAGGAAAATGAACAAAAGCTGTTGGAAGAGGAGGAAATGGAGAAAACATCCACAGAGAGACGTGTGAGTATACACCAAGGCTTCTGCTGGGGGCTAGTTTCAACCATCTCTTACTGTGTAGCAAACTACCCCAAAGTACAAACATAGATGATCTATTTAGTTACTTTTTTCTTAAACAGGCTCTTGTTATATAGCCCAGGCTAGCTTGCTAAGTAGCCTAGGATGACTTCGAATTTGACATTTCTGCCTCAGCCTCCTGAAAACCAATCACAAGTCCATGTCACTGTGCCTAGTCCGTGATGTGCTGCTTCTTCTAATGAGTCTATGGGTCGACTGGACAGTCATCCTCCTCCTGCTTGAGCTCATTCGGTGCTGTTGGGAGGGGTTGTTAGCATAGTTGCCCGTGTTCTCTTCTATGATTTCTCTCTGATTCATTGATGCTTAACGACAAACCAGTCATTTTCTGTCTTTTAAAAAGACATTTTATTTTATGTGTATGTGCATTGCTAGAGATAGAGGAGGAAAGAGAGGAGAGAGAGAGACTGAGAAACAGAGACAGACAGAGGCAGATAGGAGAGGAGAGGAGTTAGAGGAGAGGAGAGGGGAAGGGAGGGGAGAGGAGAGGGGAGGGGAGGGGAGGGGAGTTCGCTAAGGTCTATATTCGCATTTCTTCTGCTTACCCTAATGAATTTCAGGTTTCCTTAGAAGAGGCGTATGAGTTCAGCAGCTACTACACAGACTACTACACCAGTCCGGAGGGTGAGTGGGGCAGTCTTAGTAAGTGTCCGAGGACGGGGAGGGCTGACCCTGCGCTGGTCAGGGTGACTGGCTTTTCAGGAATGGGGTCTGGATTGTAGGTGTGAGCGCAGCCCTTACCCTTGGGGAGGTCCTAAAGAGCCCCTGGTCTTTCCTGAAATGCTGCTTGTTACAGTCATTTGGGAGAAATCTGCCATACAATTAAAGGTTGGACTTTGTTTTAGATGGTGTGCTATATGAAACATTTTACCAGGACTTTGACGAGGAGGAGGACGCTGTGGTGGGATACGGGGCTTCCAGCGAAGGCAATAGCCCCAAGAMCCTTTATGAAACCGTGGACAGTATGGGCTGGAATCCTGACCTCAAATTGCTGAGGATTCTTCAGGCCACTGAGGAGGAAGAAGAGGAAAGCCATCATTCTAGGGCACAGAGTGAGGCTTAGCTCAAATCATCACTTGGGGCAGCCTGAGCCAGAAGAGTTCTTGGTATTCCGAGGACAACAACCTCGGACACAGGGAAGAAGAGAGAGAACGCTGTTCTCTGGATAGGAGGACCAGGCCCTAGACACCCTGTATTCTTTGTTTACTTTTTAGCCTCCAACATAAGTGAGAAAAAGCCCTAATCCCATGGAATATAGGCACCTTTTCCACCATTAAACACAATCCCTTCCAGCAAAGACTCTCTCTGTTTTCAGGAAGAGAGGAGGTAGCACTTGCATGTGTCTGTTATTTTTTGGGGGGTGGGGTGGGGTCCCCTTTATCTCTTTTCAGAAGTGTTTGGAGTGCTGGGAAGGTGGGTTCAGCTTATGGGAACCTCCACAATCTCTCTAAATGCTCCTTAGTCCCTGGAGATGGGTCTCTTTGGCAATGGGGCCTACACCATTATTGAGTGACAATCACTGTGTAGCATTCTCACCTAAAAGTATATTATTTGAAGAAAAGTTTATCTTAGCAACAAATAATTCAATATGTATCTCTAAAAGAAAAATCACTGAAAATCTAAGAATTATTTCATCCTACAGAATTAATAGATTGCTTGATTTCAAATATCCCAGCATATTTAAATTTCCATGTGTTACTAGGTTTTTTGTTTACAGTTGACATAGTCACATTTGAATTCAAACAAGGTCCATTAAGTTCCGCTTGCTCAGTATGCTCTGTTCCTTTTTAATCTGCACACCCCTCCTGCTTTCTTCTTCTTTTCCTAGAATTCACACCAACTCTGAAGAACTTAGCTTTCCATTTTCTAAGAAATCTAGTCTGCAGGGAAATTTCAGTGTTCACAAAGACAAGACCCAGAATTCCAGAGTCTTAGGAACCTCCTGCCTTGGTTTTAGGTAGATTTTTCCCCATCATGTTTTAGTCCTTTAAAAAACCTTTAGCAGGGTGCTGCTGGCCCATGCCTTTCATCCCAGCACTCAGGAGGCAGAGGCAGGTGGATTTCTGAGTTTGAGGCCAGCCTGGTCTACAGAGTGAGTTCCAGGACAGCCAGAGAAACCCTGTCTCAAAACCCCCCCCAAAAAACTAAACCAAACCAAACAAAAACAAAATTCCCAGAAATCTTTTCAGCCTCACAGATAGATTCCCTGAGATACCACGCCTGCCAACCTGTGCAGTTGAAGTCCACTGTCCATCCTTCATGTCTCCAGCTCCTACTGTAATCAGGTAAGTCACACCTGCAGATACCCCGCCCCGTGCCCCAGCTCTGGCTGCATCCCCTTTCTTAACCACCCCAAACCCAGCAGGCCACACTTAGATGACAGTCTCACGAAAGAGCCATGCCGAGGCCGTGGGGAGACCCATAAAAAGTAAAGGGAATATAATATAATAAATATAACATTGTATAATATAGTATAGCAAATTTCTAAAGTTCTTACTACCTGGGGCATGGTTAAGAAAGGCCCTTGGTTGGCCTGGATCACATAGAGACCTACTGTTGTTTTGTTTTGTTTTCCTGGCTAATGTTCCTAATGGAAGGAGGCGCCTATAAGGCCAAGGATAAGCATGCCTTTTTATTTTTATTTATTTATTTATTTATTTTTTTGGTTTTTTTTTTCAAGACAGGGTTTCTCTGTATAGCCCTGGCTGTCCTGGAACTCACTTTGGAGGCCAGGCTGGCCTCGAACTCAAAGATCCACCTGCCTCTGCCTCCCAAGCGCTGGGATTACAGGCGTGCGCCACCACGCCCGGCTAAGCATACCTTTTTAAAATGCAGCTCTTTAAGAACTTCATAATGCACACTGCATTTTGATCATGTTAGCCTCTGTGTCTCCCAAGCATACCTTCTTGAAGTCTCATTTCTTCTTTTGCATTTGGCTGCTGACATCTGGAGCTCTAGAATTCCCCGACTAAATGGTCTCTCACGACAAATGGTCTCCCCACGGCCTCGGCATGGCTCTTTCGTGAGACTGTCATCTAAGTGTGGCCTGCTGGGTTTGGGGTGGTTAAGAAAGGGGATGCAGCCAGAGCTGGGGCACGGGGCGGGGTATCTGCAGGTGTGACTTACCTAATTACAGTGGGAGCTGGAGACATGAAGGATGGACAGTGGACTTCGACTGCACTGGATGGCAGGTGTGGTATCTCAGGGAATCTATCTGTGAGGCTGAATGACGATGGGCTTCCAGTTCGTGAGGTTACACTGGTGTCTTAGTTACTTTTCTATTGCTGTGACAAGACACCATGACCAAGGCAATATATAAAACAAAGTGTTTAATTTCCTCTCAGGGTTTCAGGGGCTTAGAATCCATGGCAGCAGGAACCACAGAGAGCTTAACCCTAACCCTAACCCTAACCCTAACCCTAACCCTAACCCTAACCCTAA
>BDUI01011401.1:5203-16708 GCA_002335545.1 Apodemus speciosus
TCGGTGTGCTTGAGGGACATGGCCCTTGCAGTAAGTCCAAGGACTTGCTCATGGGCCCCGGGACCAGGTAGGCCGGGTATCTCTCAATGTTCCGCTCTTCTCCCCGCAGGCCCCCTTCCCTAGAAAAGCTCCGCGCTGAGCGTCTTCAGCGGGAAGCAGCGGAGAGAGCTCGAGCAGAGGCCCTGCTGGCCCGGGTGCAAGGCCAGGCATGCCAGCAAGGCCAGGCAGAAGCAGAAGAGACAGATGAGCGGAGGCGGAGGTACAACTCTCAGTTCAACCCCCAGCTGGCCCGGCGACCCCGCCAGCAGAACCCAACTCCTGCCCACTGAACTTTTTGTTTGGGGGGTGGGTGGGTGGGGGGATGGGGAGGCTGCAGCTGCCAGCCGTCATATAAAACTATTTATTCATAAATATTTTCCAAAATGAAAATAGGTTTACCAAAAAATGTCCCTCACTGGGGAGGGGAGGAGGGGGCAGCCCTTGCCCCCAGGCCCCCAGGGTAGGGCCTTCCCTGCTTCCTGGGGGGGAGGGTGTCCCATGGCCTTGGGCCTCCCCCAGTCTTCCAGGGCAGGGCCCTCACCTGGGCAGGGAATCAGCATGCGGGGGAGGGGGAGGGTAGAGGGGGCCGGTGTCACTGGAGGTCCCGGTCCTCCAGGTAGCGGTACTCAAAGGTGAAGCCTTCCTTCTTCCGCTGGCCCCATTTCTCGTAGTCAAAGTAGATGTAGGTGCCCTGGCCGGGGAAGAAGGTGGTCAGTGAGTGGACGAAGGGGGGGTTGAGAGATCTGGGCCAGGCAGATGAACAAGAGGCAGTTGGCAAGGGCATGGAGGTACCAAGCTGACTGTGAGGAGGAGGAGGCCAAGCCTGGCCTTTGCCCTTCGTGGGCCTGCAGGCTCAAGCATGAGGCCTAAGCTTATAGGCCCCGAGGAGTGGGGAGCAAGCGGCCTATAATGCAGTGTATGCACCGTCTCCATCTGAGTGCTCTTACACTTCCCCGTAATCACAGTGAAGATATATTCATGTCAAGGACCAAACCAGGGCAGGATAGGAAGGCTAAAGTCACCGTTAGAGCAATAAGAAAGCAGCTAGGTCAACTGTCTGAAAAATATAGGGGACAGAACAGATTTCTGTGAGAATGGGGATTGATGAAGCCCAGCTTGGTACCTGGAAAATGTGTACTGTGGGGAAAATGTGTATGGGGAAAGCCACTGAAACACACCAACTGAAAGCAATAAAAAAAATTTCGTGACGCTCACTGTATAGTAGGCACCATTAGTACTTACATGTTATTAACTCATTTAATCCTTGTAAYAACTGCWTGAGGTGGGTGCTGTTACTCCATTTTTACAGATAGGGGGAACAAACGAAGAGAGGCTTGATTGACTTGCCCCAGATCACCCAACGGGGGTTGGGCTCAAACCCAGATCAGCTGGCTTCAGGATATTTAGGGAGAGAAGTTTCAACTAATGGTTGAGACTCGACTCGAGAAGGCTGACTAAACAGACTTCCAAGTACRCTCAGTTCCTGTTTGCCAGGAAATGAAGGAGAGGGGGCTGTGGAGGTCGGGTTTGGGAAATGGCAACTAGAAAAAAATCCCATGCTTCCAACTAAAGTACCCAGGGCTGCATGGTGGAGGCAGGCAGCAGCTCCAGGAGCCTTTTCTTTGGAAGCAATAACGACTCAACTAAAGCACTGAGAAATGGACAAATGGAGGGACAGTATCCAGGCTAGGTGAACACAGGGACCAGCCTGGTCAGTGTACAGGACTGTGTTGTAAGAGAAAGGCCAGCAAGGACTGAGGGCTGGTACTGGGTACACTAGCCACACCCCAGTGTGACCAGGCTGGGTGGGCCCCTCACCTGCTCAAACTCATCTGTGATGGTCTTGGGCTCCTCATGCCTCTGGAACCACATCATATACTTGGTGTGGAATCGCCAGGACTGCTTCTTTAGGGCCTTGGCTGCCAAGTACTGTGCCTTGGTTCCCTGGGAAAGAAAATGCAGAGGGACAATCAGAAGGTACCCCAAACTGAGTAGCTAGCAGGGGGACAGGGCAGGGCATCAGGGCTGGACCCAGACCCCCACCACAGGTCAGCTGGGGTGGAGAGTCCACTTGGAGACAGTGCTGGGAGCACAAAACATACCATGGTCAGAAGAAAATGAGACAGGAGGTGAGAATTGCTTTCAGAAAAGCTTTGAGAAAGAAGAGAAACTAATGCATAATGAAAGCTGAAAGTAGAAAACTCAAGGGGAGGGGAGGGGCGGACCCACTGCAGTGAGAGGTCAGACAGCTCTGCAGAGGTCTCCTGCACCCCGGCAGCTATCCTGAACTACAGGGTTTCCCAGGGGCTGAGAGCTCGGCAGTGGAAACTGGACATGGCCCGGGGCCTGCAGCCTTTCCCTGAATCTTAGCGATTACAATGTTTGGGACTGGGTCAGGTTTGATTGAGGGGGCCCAGGGCTGGGATAGGGAGGGGTGCGGTCCCAGTGGCCGCAGTGGGACACCCACCTCGCCCCTCCAGCCCGAGGGGGGATGGCAGCGGTGGCGGCGGAGCTGGGGGGCCCGAGGCTGCCCCGGGGGCCCTGCTGTACCTCCAGATAGTAGAAGATGAAGAAGAGCGTCTCAGTTGACAGGCGCTGGTAGAACTCCACAGTGTCCGAGTGTGGGGGTGGCATCTGGTGGTGGTAGGGGGGTGTCGGGCAAGGGTTCCGGGGGAGGTACTGCCTGTGAACCAGTGAGGATTTAGTGCCAGGTGCTTTGAGCTCCTGCCCTGCCTCCAGGAGAGCGCTCAGAAGCACACTTCAGCCAAGCTCTTGGCACTTTAGACAAGTACTCTACCTAGTGTCTCAGGACCCCGGCACCAGCTCCTCCCTCAGACCGGGGAGTCCCGGTCCCCAGCCCTTCTGCAGCCCCTCACCGAATGCGTTCGGAGTCAGAGGGGTGGGGCATGTGGTGCCAGGCGGCCTCTTCCATGGCCTGCTGGTATAGCTGCTCCTTGGTGAAGGCCACTGGCCCCAGTGGACAGACGCCCAGAGATAACGGTATGTTCACCTCTGACAGCTGCAGGGGCGGCTGGGATGAGGTGGGCGGTGCTGATGTGCTGCTCAGGATGATGTCTGTGGGGAGAGGCCATTAGGCCCTTCRGGGATGAGAAAAGGCTCCTTTGGGCCTTTGCCCTCCCCACCATCCCATGACTGTCACCTCGATCAGTCAGGTGTAACGTTGGCACAGGGTCCTCGATACCAGAGCTGATGGCTGCCCGCTCTGCCATGGATTTCAGAGAGCTCAGAGGTTCAGGGGCCTGGGAAGAGAAAGGCGCCAAGTCTTAGGGGCTGGAGCAGTCAGTGGTTAAGAGCACTGACTGCTCTTCCAGAGGTCCTGAGTTCAATTCGCAGCAACCACATGGTGGCTCACGACCATCTGTAATGGGATCCGATGCCCTCTTCTGGGGTGTCTGAAGATAGCAGGTGTACTCACATGCATATAATAAATCAGATTAAAACAACAACAACAACAGCAGAGCCTGATAGGCTCTGCACACTCTGTGTAATCTGCTATGGCCTGTTCCCTATCTGCAAGATCTACCCATATCATTCTAAAACACGGCTACAGGGAAGCTGCAAATCTGAAGTCACCAATCACCATCAGATTTGAGAGTTCACTCCCCTACGCAGGGTCCACAACACATTCCAGAGGAAACATGACCCTACAAAGTGCAGTGGACAAGCACACACTTCCTTAGACACCGCATGCTGGGTGAACTACTGCCCACAGTGTGGCGTCTGGAGGGAGGTGGCTGGCAGAAGTGCAGGCTCTCCTGTTGCCTTAAGGGTGTGGACCATCCCGTGGGCATTTTCGTCTCCTTGGGAACATCGGTGGGCTGGGCCTGCAGCCCCCGGCACTGCTCTCCCTGGTGAAGCAGYTTAGGGCTGGCTCTTCTACCCACTCTGCACAGCTCTTCCATCACTGAGGCCCACCCACAGATCTGCACCCCAGCTCTCTTGGAGGGACTCATTCTGCACTAGTCATAGGCAACGAGGCTGAGTCCTTCATGCCACTCTTCCCCCGTCCCACCCACAGCCTTCCAGGAGTCTCTCCACAARGTGTCACTTTGCTTTTCCTCCTCTCAAAACCATGCTAAAGCCGTGTCACCCACTCAGGAGAATTTCTAAGATGTTTTCCCCCAAGGAAACCACACTCATTGGATTTCCTGTCCCAGGATGGGCTCAGGGCTCACACGTGGGGAACTCACCTTGATTTCTGGGGTGGTGCTAAACTGTGGAGGACCATTGAGCAGGGTACCAGCTGCCTTGGCTTCACTGAAGCTGGGCGTTGGAGAACTGGGGGGATTTACAGGCAGTGGCACCAGGAGGCTGGGTCCCCCCGAGTTGTTCCCTGAGCCTGAAGCCACACTCCCGGTCCCTGATGGGGCTGCCGAACTGGATTCCTTTCTGGGTAAAGAATGGAGGAAAATCAAATTAAGGTCTTCGAACTCTGGAATCCTCTTCAGTATAACAGAGGTACTAAGGTGTGCAACAGGATTTTAGGATTCCCCCAACAGTTTATGAAGCTAAAAGACAGGGGATGAGACAGTTCTAGAACTGTCACTGATTGCACAGATGCACATGGCGCAATCCCACTAGGGCTGGTCATGAGGCAAGGTGACAAATCTTTCATTAGTAATCTGATGCCAAGCTGAAGAAATGGAGGACCAAGGTATTTTACTTGGAAAAGGGAAAAGCCCCCACACGCATAGGAGTCGGGCTGCCTCAGAGCAAAGACCAGAAGTGGAAGACAGCACGGTCTGAAACCCAGCGTAGAAAAGGTTCCAGTTGGTAAGRAGCAGGGACAAGAACCCTTGCTGAGGTGAAGAAAGGATATGCTGGATACTACCCAAGAAGGGTAGAACTTGGAACCCTAAAACGAATGGCATGAGAGCCTGTGCCCACACACTGCCACCCCAAACTCACGAGGTACTGGGAGCTGGGTTGTGAGSGCCCGACGTGGGCCCCAGGGCTTGGCTGCTGGTACTGCTGCCGCCACTGCTACTTAGGGTCACCTCTGCAGGGCTGTCGGCCACAACCGAACTATAGCCTGGGAAAGAAGGGCACGTGTAAACAGGCTGCCTGCTCCTGCCCGCCTGGCCCCGTCCCCCACACTGGCCTCCACTTACTGGTGGCACCGTTCTGCTTGCCAGCCCCTCCGCCTGTGCCACTGTTACTATTGCTGCTGCTCCCTCCGCTGCCACCACCACTTCCCCCGCTTGGCTGGGCACTGGGGGGCCGGGGCTGGGCACTGCTGGGCCCGCTGGCATTGGGTGGGGCCACAGCCTGGGCATAGGGGGCAGGAGTACCCGAGTTGTGGCTGGGAGCTGGACTGGCCTTAGGGCCCAGGGCACTTGTAGGTGCTGCTGGGGTAGAGGCCCCATTGTTGCCAGAGGTGGCGCTCAAGGCAGAAGTGGCAGGTGGGGGGCCAGAGGGGTAGGTGGGCGGCACAGCTGGGGACTGGGGGTGCTGGTTGCTGTGGACAGGCTTGGAGCCATTTTTGGCTGGAGACTGCAGGAAAGAAAAAACAGTGGGTCAGGTTAGACCAGCCTGTCCCCTACCCACCACCCTCTTTATTTTCTTCCTGCCTCGCCTCTGACCTGCTATTAATTGTCCACATTCTCTGGGGCACCTGGGAGCCTTTAATCACCTTCATGTTTAAGACCTCTTTATTTCCAGTCCACTCGGCTGCCCAAGTCCTCCCTAGACATTTCCCTATAGCCCACGTGAATCTGACAGAGGTTAGGGTAAGACGAGACAAGGGAAACTCTCAAATACCCTGAACTTGAGACCTGAAGTGGTGGCACATGCCTTKGATCCTAGCACTTGAGAGGCAGAAACAGGTAGATCTATATGAGTTTGAGATTATAGCCTTGTCTATTTGGAGMGTTCAGGCCAGCATAGGCTACACAGTGAGATGCTCTTGCAAAAGAAACAAAGAAACAAACACAAACAAACAAACAAAAAGAAATACAAACAAAAMCAAAAACCCCAACCTCACTTTGTGATTAGTTGGTCAGCCTAAATGTTTAAGAGTAAGGGAGCCGGGACGATCGGTACTTCTGAATGCCAGCTAATCACGGAACTGAAAATACAGTGCCCCTGAACGTAACGGCTGGGGCATCCCTACTTAAACTACGTTCCAACAACCAGGCTGCCACGCCAAACTGCTTCCTGCCATCTGACCACCACACAAAAATACCACATAAAACTGGCCTCAGTTTTTTCCTGGGACCACTGCTTGACAGTTAAGGGGCCTGATAAGGTGGCAGAGCTGGGTCCACCCCAGGATTCTCTGCCCTGCCTCCTCCATTAACTGTCTGCTCCCCAACCCTGGTCCCCACATTACCGTCATTAGTGTACACTTAAGTCCTTCCACCAGACTGTCCCTTCTATTAGCCTAGAGGGGCTCTGGGCGCCTTCAACAGCAGTCCTGTCTCCTAAGATATGTTTCTATCTTAGGAGAAACTGACAGAGCCGAGTCTGTTCACTAGGATCTAAAGGAATTCACAAGTGCCGCATACTGCCTTCCTCTGTCAGGAACTGCTTCCTGCAGTCAGCGCAGCACAGGCATCCGACGTTCTGATCATGTGTCAGGCCGTTTAGCGCCTTCAGAGACCAAAGAGTTCTCAGTCCAACAGCCCACCCCTCACACTTCCTAACTTCTTGCCACAGTTCCCTGTGTGACCTGCTGCTGCCCACAGGACCATCCAGTCTTCCTCTATAAGCCAGACAACAGGCCACCTCAACCACAACCAGTCATCACCCTGCTCTCAGGGTGGCACTGTTTCTGGCACACTTGTCCCAAGAGTCCGCATTGTGGCTAGCCCTCCAGCTTCAGGAATTCTGGAGACCACTCAATAAACAAGTTACAAAACATCAGATTTAGACTCAGACCCACCTGGCTGACTTCACTATCTGTCGAGCGGCCTCTCTTCTTATCATCTTCAGAGTTCTCCTGAGGTAGGGGAAGTAAAGTCAAACACTCTGTGACCTCCAGSGTCCCAAAACAGAGAGCAATCCTTTAGGGACCAGGAGGGCCCTTGTTACTCTTAATCTCTTGTAGGCCATCTAACTAGCCTTGTGATCCAGAGCTGTTTCAAATAGGCCATCTAACTAGCCTTGTGATCCAGAGCTGTTTCAATACTAAGTCTGAAATTTTGGTTTACACCTAACAATCCGAGAGTTAGCACTCACTCCCATCCTGTGAAGTACCCAGGACTTCTTTCCTTAYGGACTCTGACCCTGGGTGCCTGTCAGAAGGGAAATACCCAGCTGCTCAGCTCCTCTGGCATTCCACCCTCCAGCCCCTCCTGACTACCACCACCAAAGACCCATATGCACCCTAAACCTGAGCGGAAACCCAGGGTCTACCTTTTGGCTTTTTATATCCATTCCACACTAGGAAGGACCTAGCGCTCATCCTGAGCTGCCCTCTCTATGGCAAGACTAGGCTTTTGATTCCTCCATGACCCCCTTATTAATAACCTTAGACACTCACCGTAGTGCAGTTGGCTGGGCTGGGTGGGATGGGAGAGCTGGAGGTTGTTGAGGTGGGCGTACTGCTGGACTGGTTGAAGATCTCGTCCTCCATGTGGCTGTGGCTGGGGGGGGAGGTGGCGACCAGCGCCTGTGCTGTGGGGGTAGGGGAGCAGCATGCTTAGCTGGTACAGCCATGCCTCCTGCCCTCACCCTCTGTGCCATGAAGGTCAGCCCAGGGCCTTACGAATGTCCTCGAGGTCCAGGTCGTCATAGAGGAATTCATTCTCTTCAAAGTCGGGGTCCTGGGATGAGTCAACGTARTACTCCACATCGTCCTTGATCTTGCGGATGGCATCAACCAGGATGGAGTCATTGTCCAGCATGCGCAGGATGGTCTCCAGCATACGTACATGGTAACGGTGCTTCTCGATGTGCCGCTTCAAGCCCTCAATCCGGTCCTGCTTCTGCTGGCGAGCCCAGGGCCAGGCTCAGGGGCTGCAGAGCACCTGGCCGGCCCTCCTGCCCCCACAGAACCTGTCCTCAGTCCCCCATCACTAGGGTACCCCAAAGGTGCCTCTACTCTAGCCCCTCCTAACATGGGCCAGTGAGAAGTCTGCCCATCCTGTGTCCCAGTGGGGACAATCTGAGGTTTCTGACATCTCAAGGATTCATTTACCTCTCCTCAAACCCATCTGACTCTAGAGATCCCTAGAAACCTATACCTGTGCTACCAYAGAACCTGGCCTCTACCTGGCTTACCTGTCAGCGAGTCTTACCCAGGCCTCCCACCATTCTGACCTCTGCTGGAAATATTACTTCCTATTACATCACTGCAACAGTAATGATGATGATAGAGTCCTTGGGAAGGAAACTTGCTGTCAGTTTACCATGACAGCCACAGAGAGCTCCTACTCTTCTCAAGGTTCCAATTCCCTTTACAACTTAACACCTTAGTGYCAGCTCCAAATTCCTCCATTGCCCAAGGATCTACTCTTTCCCCTCCCTGTGACATGTTTCTCACTTTCCATCGCATCAGAACTTCCTTCTCTGGTGACACTATTAAGGAGACATAGTTGACATCCCTTTGAACTCACACCCTTACAATCCTAGAGGTGTTAAGATTCAGGACCCTGACATATGACTTTGGCTCGAATCATTTCCATTTCCCACAGCGATTGGTTCTTAGAGACACACCACCCTCCTCCTGAGAGCCTGGGCAACTTAGAGTGCTGTGCACCTTCCCAATTGGGCCTTCCTCCAGGTCTTACTCTGTGGTCCAGCTGAACTAAGTCTACCTTCGCCCAAACTGCCCGTCACAATGGCTACACAAACACCCCAATATCCTGTCTCACCTCCTCCCTATACCGCAACTCAGCCAGCTAAGCTGCCTCATCCTGCCTTCCCAATCTCTGCCACAGGTGAATCCTGGGCATCCAGGGCAGACTTCTTTGAGCCTCCAGATGCCCTCCGTTCACAGCCCCCCCCCCCCCCCAGGGTGACGGTGCCCCCGCCACTCACATCCTTGTCGCCCTTTTTCTTGCGTGTCTGCACTGACAGTGACTCCACCTCACTCTCAAACTGGTCCACCTGCATATTTAAGGTGTCGATGGTGTTCTGGGGAAGAGAAGGGAAGAGAAGGGAAGAGGAGTTTGTCCTCAAGGCCCTGGTATATATGTAAGTCTGGGCCCAAACACTTTCTTCTCTGTCCCAACTCACCGTGAGCCACTGGCCAACTTCTTCCTTCTCCTTCTGGGCAGGGTCCACCTTCTGAGCCAGACCCAGACCCTCCTTGCTATAAGCTTTGGTTTTGGTCTCTCGTTCCACAACTTTGAACCGTTCCATTTGCTGTGGAGAGTATAGTTGGCAAAGGTGCTCAAAGGTGGGATAGGGGCTCTAAGAACCAGCAATGCTAGGAAGAGCCTGAGCCCTCATGTCTGCCCTTCCCTTAGTTGTGGAGTGGAGGACTCTGTAGTGACCGCTCCACCTCTGCCTTCTCAGGTCCCACAGCCTGCCCATACCCCACCCCCAAAACCTGCAGCCTCTGGTTTCCTACCGTTTCAATGAGCTTGCGGTTTTCGATAAGCTGCCTTTTGTCCTTGATCTCATTGGATGCTACCCATGTCTTGATCTGGTCCCTCAGCCGCTGAAGGGAGAAGCAGCAAGATAATTAGGCTGCAGACCTAGAACCTGAAGCCCTCAATGACCTCTTCTCCCTGGGACCCAGCAGTCCACTGTCCCCATCCCTCCTCCCATAGGACACAAGAGTCCATCCCCAGCCCCCTCACTTGTAGCTTCTTAATCTCCTTCTTTAGGTCAGCCTCATACTTTTCTTTCTGGTTCGCGTTGGCTGCATTGTGGAGCTGAGGGATGAAGAATTCAGCAGTCAATGTGAAAGTGGCTGCCCAGAACTCGCCATAGCAGTAAAGGTCCAGGCTCTTTCTTCCTCGGCTGGGAAATCTAGGACCCCCTCCCCACAATTGATCTCAGAGATGCTTCCCTGGTCAAGACCCCAAGACCCTGAACCTCTTCTTGATTCTTTACCCTACAGACAACAAATTTTGAGGTTCCTAGGCCCTTACCTTTTGCCAAATATCTTCAAACTGCTCCACGCCTTCGGACACCTTCTTGAGGCAGCGATCAATCTCACCTGGCCAGTGAGCAAGACTGTTAAGATCCTGCCAAGATTGCAAATATCCAGAGAAATTCCCGGAACAAAGGGCATGTGGCCACATGAACAGTAGACAGTCCATTACCTTGGAGTTTGCGCTTGTCCGCCATCTTCCCTGCCCTACAGACGCACTCTCTTCATACTCTCTTGGAAACGGATGCTGTTGGGAAAAATTGGGAAAGACTTAACATCCATTCCTTGGCTGGTCCACACTCTTGGATATGGGTAGGAGTCATGGGGTAGGTGGGATGGTGGAGGGAAGAATCGTTTACTTGCTTTCCCCCACCTGATAGCACTTGGGGCCTTGCACAACCAACCACTCTTTCATCTGGCTACATCCCCAGCTACAYTGCCTATCTAATAAGGGAATGTACAATCTGTTGAAACAGAGAACAGTATATCTTATTGGTTGCCCTCTGACTTAGTATCTGCACTCCAGATGACACTAGAGCACATGCAGCACACAAGTAGACTGCTGGGATGGAAGCATTAGCCCTAGAAATGACGCTTTCTAAACTGAGGCGCTGGGAGCAGAGGTGACTGGGAGAGGCCACTCGAGGTAAGTCACAGAATACACAAGACTGGCAGCTCCTAGAAAGGCTGAGTTATGAGCTGAAGAGGAGGAGAGATATGAAGATCAAGACCCATTCATACAGGACAAGGCAGGATGTCAAACAAGAGGGTCTTAGACTTTCAAGAAATTTATTCCACGGCAGAAGACTGACACTAGCAATGGCTATAGAAACTTGGAACAGGAAGCAGCACCTCAAGGAGGGTTATGAGAAGATAGAAATCTCAAAAGATAAATTGAAGAAACTTAGCTGTAAGCGAACAGCTCTGCACACATGGAGGGATTCCACATCAGACAGACTGGCAATTTAGACTCAAACACGAATCCATCAGGGCAGAAACCAAAATGTACAAAGAGACACCTATTTTTATTCTGAAAGAAGCTGAGTTTAATTCAGAAAGACCTGAGGAGAAAGGACTGAGGGTGAGGTCTTTCAGCAGGGAAATCCACACTACAAAAGTCCGACACTGAAACAGAGCATCCTGGAGAGGAAGGACCTAGGAGGGCTTTTGTGCTCCTAGCACAAGCTGTATGTAACCCTCTCCCCCATGGGTGTAATAACAAGCGAGCTCTGAGAACTAGACTGACACAGGGCAAGGGTGCCCCAATATAGCTCTTAGCTATAAAGGTAGAAACAGCACCACTCCCAGGACCAAGAGCTTCAACCTGGAGGGTAGCCAGATTGAGGGTTCTTTTTTTTTTGGATTTGGTTTTTCCGAGACAGGGTTTCTCTGTATAGCCC